>APFE030807268.1:95174-152370 GCA_000404065.3 Pinus taeda | reverse complement strand
GTTTGTAATACGTGCGTGTCTGGCATCGTTCCCAACGAGGGAGGATTGATCCCCTCACTGGTTCGGACACAAGCTCGTGCTTCTCCTTTAAGAGGAGATTTCCCAGAGTATAAATGCAACAGTTGGATTTATCCTATCACAAGATAAGCTACTTGTTTGGTTTTGTTGTCTTGGAGAGTTAATTATTCTCCTACTCCAAGACACTAGCCTGATCTATATTGGTGCTTCAGAGCCATAGTAAAAGAAAAGTTACTAAGTTGATTTTACTTTAAGCGTTAATTTTATGGCTTTTCTTTAAGACAAAATGTAGTGGAGATGAAACTGATGGTGTGTAGACTCGACTCAAATGCACTAAAAGGATGCACCTAGATGATTTACACTACTTTCCTTTTTCAATGAATTCTCTAGCTAAGAGAGTTGGAGAATGCAAACTTTGATAAAAGCAACTTTCTTAACAGACAATCAAAGAAACAATCTCTTTATCTTTTCCAAGCATACAACACATGACCACTCATTACTTGCACGAGAATTCCTTTTTCTTTCAAAATACTTCAAATGCTACTTAAAACAAACTTTGCAAAGGAGATGTTTTTGTATTTTTCCTATTTAACAAAGCATATAAAACTAATCTAATCAAAGCAATTTCAAGATCTATGAAAATCTATGAAAACTCACTCAAAAGCAAATCAAAGGGAATTTACCTAAATTTACCTAAAAAGCAAATCTAAGAAGCAAAAAGCCTACTAAGATGATTCCGGGTTGTTTTACTTGGCAACAATCAGTCCAAGGACTAGTTTATGCAGAATCATAAAGTCAAAAACAAAAATCAAACTCTTTTGTTCTTTTTTAATATGAAATTCACAACTTTAATGAACAAGCTCTTCGAAATTCCGCAAAGAGACAACACAAAGGTAGGTTGCTCACACAGGTAGACTTTATGACAGGTCCGACTCCTAAGAAGACTGACAAAACCAGAGAGATCCAAGGTTTCACAACTTCTAAAGTCAAAGTCACTACAGGACCAATGCAAAAATCAAACCCTAGGGCTAGAACTTCTATGAATTTCACTAAAACTCTTGACGCTAACGAAACAAGTTCAAGTGAAGATCTCTGACAGATAACCAGTGGATCTGGGTAGTAAAAACTAATTAAAGACAAAATCTAAGAGGAAAAATGGGAAAAATGGAAATTTCTCAATTTTTGACAGGGTACGCAGGCAGCCTGTTTGCACAGGTGCGTGCACGCTCTGTGTACAAAGCTGCAGTGCGTACAGGTACGCACTGTGCTCAACTCAGAGGGTGCGTACTACTGAAAAATCAAGAAAAACTAAAATCTAACTTAACTCTAAGCTAGCCCACCCAAATACACAGTCAAACAGCCAAAAACCAAAAAAGAAATGACTCTTTTCAGATCAAAGTGTCACACAAAGGAAAAATCATTCACATTAATGGAGTCCCCAGTGGAGTCGCCAATTTGTCATGCGGAAAGAGTTAATCTTGCGGACAAAACCAACCTCCCTAGGAGTCTAAGACTCTCTAGTGACAAACAAGACAATTAAGAGCAATCCTTCTCTAAACATACATTATTCTATGAGAAACCAAGTGTTTTTCGATCCTACCTCAAGTCCAACGTTTGTTGTAGTAGTCCAGCGTCGCTGATCCAGATGAGCTCCTCCTTCACTTTGAAACCTGCATACACTAACAATCAAACGATTACATAGCACCTGAATATCTCATAAAATAAACATATTCAACATACAGACCAAGGAGTATATGAAACAACTCATTAATAACAAATTGTTGAGAAGAATGGACTTATTTGTATTAATAGGAAACAAAAGAAACCATTACAACCTGAGCCTTGGTGTTGTGCAAGTTCCTCCCAGGGTCCAGCAAGAGTTTTCCTCTACTTTGACAAGCTCACCCACTTCCAAATGACAACAAGAAAGGATGGTAATCTCTCCTCATAAGTTTACAAGGAAGTCCTAATTCCAGCAGCATCTACCCTTTGGAATGTTCAGCTTTCAATCTCCCCTCCTCTGGCCCAATGCCTGTATTTATAATGTTCTAGAGGAAGTTAATCAGTTCCAACATCAATGGGATACTCCCCTCTTTTGGATGGGGTAGCTCCTCTCTTGATGGGATAATTTCCTCTTTCATAGGGATGCATGAACCATCTGGAGGCGCTCAATACACGTTAAACAAGCTTCTAGAATGCTCTAGAAATGACCACAAGTAACTTTTTTAAGATGAAACTCGCGCCTTTTGACCTTTACAGGAGTACGCACCCACCCCTTTACATACAAAGCGTACCAGTACGCAGGTATTATGAATTTGGGATGCGTATACGCAGGTAAGGTTGAGAGAAACTGCGTACCCAGAGATAAATATGTTTTTTAAAGACTTTCTCTCTTTCTTGAAGTTTGACATGGAGAGTAGAGGTATGAGGCTTGCCAAGGAGGATAGTATGACTGTTGATGGAGCCATACTAACTGCAGATAGTCATGGTGACAAATTTTAGTGTAACAACCATTGAAGAAGAAGATGAGGATCTTAGAAAGATTAATAATACAGAAATCGAGGGTCACCGCGAGGTTGAAGGACCGCGGATAGAGGATCTAGACAAGAACCAGTGCATTACCACCGTCGTAACTGAGGCATGCAGGATTGTCCCAGAGTTGGGTATTCCCCAGCCTGAGTCGATCGATGTGAGGGTTCAGAAGCTTGTTGCTGGGGTGCGAGATGCACGAACTAAATTGGCAAAGGTTCAGCTGGAGTTGAACTTCAAAATTGCAGAGTTGAAGTTGAAGGCCTAGCCTTCGTCTCCACCAGAGATCAGAGAGCAATGCAAGACCGCTGTGAAAGGTGCGGTAGTAGTAGTGGAGAGTGCAGCAAAGGACTATACCACACTCTTCGAGCAGTCGCTTGAGGTAGTCACCTACCTGCAAGAAGATCCTACAGTACAGTGGTTGGAAACAGAAGCACGAGAGCTGCAGCAACGATATGACGAAGTCAAAGAAACATCGCGCATTGTCGCCATCACCCAGAGGTTAGCTAAGTTGCAGAAGGCTAAGGCATTTAAAGAGTAGGTAGATGCAGCTCAGTAAAAGGAAGCCGTGCTGAAGGCTCGCTTGAAGCCTTGGCTAGACGAGGCCTACTTGATCATGACCACTATTGAAGGCAAGCTAGCTAGTCTGCAGGAGACTCAGCAGAAGATTAAGTTAGACATCGCACGGCTAGCGACAAAGCAGTTAGTCAAGGATATGAAGCACGGGGCAACACAATGCGCCACTAAGGTAGCAGTTGTCCAAGTTGAGCTGGGAGGTCTTGACGACAAGATCTCCATGCTAGCCAAGTGACTTGAGGGCAAGTCACCATGTTTGTATTGGGGGTTTGTTGGGAATGGGTCCCTTGGGGGTCAATTTTGGGGTTAAAAAACCCATGTTTTTGGGCAGAAGGCCCGAAGTTTGTATAAAGAAATGTAAAGTCTCCGCATTTTGTGGTTGCAGAGTGTGAAGATATTTAAAGTCAAAAAGGGTTTTCCACCCTTAGTCTAGATAAGTTGTGTCAGTTCTAGAGATCTTCCCTTGGTCCGTGGACCATGGGATTGTATAAAAAGGAGGTCTTAAGAGGAGTCTAAGTTAGTGGTAGAAGAGTTAGTCAGGGGAAGTAGAAGTACTTGATGAGTCTGTAAAGAGCTATGAAGGAGAGTCTTAGAGTAGGAAGAGGCTTTGCAGCTGAGTGCGTAGAGGCCTAGGGTAGAAGTCCACAGCTGAGTGTGCGGACCCCTACAGTTGTGTGCACAGGGAAGATAGAGTCTGTATTGAGAATCTGAATCATAAATAAAGAGAATTATTTTGAAATCACTGTGTACTTTCCATCTGTGTGTGCATTATTTTACTTTTTCTATGAATGATGCGTTTATGCTATGTTGAATATTGGGGTTATGAATTGATGCGCAAGTCTATGTATTTCACTCTATCATATGAACGCAAGTAAGAATATATGTTACATGAAGATCATTGTAATGCATGTTAAAGTTAACCAACACTTAAGCTAATCTGGGTAGACACAGAAGTAAGGATAATTACAGAGGCATGTAAGCACCTGATCTTTATATTTAGGGTCCGCGAACGACGATTAAAGACTTCCGCGAAGGCTCCAAGGACGAATAAGAGAAGTACATTAATAAGCCCTAAAGGGCTTATCGATCTGTGCGAAGGCAGAGCAAAGGTCTAAAGATCAACATCACAACCATCTCAAGGTGCAGAAACTTGGTTCCTATATCCCCCCATACTGCTTCGGGTGAGACTTCAGTCCGCGCTCCATGGATTGATGCCGAAAGGGCTAGTAGTGTAGGGATTTTCTTGGCTGCTTAATGTTGAACCTGGGTTAGGGCCCATCAAGCCAACATTAAGTGATTTCTTCAAGAAAATCTTCCTCTTCTAACGCATCCATAAAATCATCATTGTCATAAGCCATGAGTAGTTTAAATCTTGTTCAGATTTATCTTTATCATTATTAGACAAGCCATCACTATCTTCATGAGTATAATAACTTCTTCTATTAACAAACTATTTTCTATTACCTTTTGCATACTCCTTTCCTTTTTTATGATTATCTTTATGAGGACATTTAGCACCATAATGGCCAACTCTACCACAAGCAAAACATTTGAATGGAAGCTTACTTTTGAATCTTCTAGAACCCCGTTGAAGCTTCTTTACAAATTTTATCTCATCTTCTTCTTAAATATATCCTGATTCCTTGAGATCTTCCTTTTATTTTCCCTTTTGCTGAAGATTTGAAAGCAGCTTCTCGAATATCTGATGGACCTCCTTTCCTCATTTCAAAGGCAGTTAAAATTCCATGAAGTTGAACAACAGTAATAGATTAAGGATCCTAATTCTATTCTATGGCAGATGCTTTTGACTCAAATTTAGAAGACAAAGATCTCAAAATTTTCTCTACTAAAGTAGCCTCCTTTATTTCTTCACCCAGATTCTTCATACGATTTACAATCTCATCTACTCGTAAAAGTAACTAGAAATACTTTCATCACTATGCACCTTGGGAGTTTCATACTAAATTCTGAGAGTTTGGAGCTTAGCACATTTTACATGGGAGTCTCCTTCATAACTCTGAATGATTTTGTCCCATATTTCTTTGGCTATGTTGAGCTACATGTATTTGACGAATTCTAATTTTGATAGACTTCCAAATAACGCATTGACGACATTGGCATTGTTTCCATATGCTTCCTTTTCTATTGGATATGTGGGGACTGTTGTTGGATATTGGTATCCTCCTTCCACAATTTCCTAGACATCAGCTCCAAGTGACTGAAGATAGGCTCGGGTTCTTATCTTCCAATATGTTAAGTTATTTTCGTTGAAGATTGGTGGTCTACTAGATCCCATGCCTTCGTGATTTTTCATCTTGAGAGATCTCCATTCAAGCGATCAAGCTTCTTCTGAAGAGCCTGCTCTAATACGAATTGTTGGGAAAAATGTTGAGAGGAGGGGGGGGGGGGGGGTGAATCAGTATTTTAACTTTCACTATTATGATTTTTCTTTTCAAACAATATATGCTACTTTACTGAAACCAACCACCATATGTACGCAACTATAAAGAATGAATCTAGTGTATATGTAATAAACAACTAATTCATTGTCTTAAATCAGAGTGTGACGCATTAAGCAGTAAACAGATGCAGTAAGAACAGAATAAATCAACACACATAAGCAGCACACATGAACACCACGATTTTTCAGGTGGAAACCCAATGTGGGAAAAAACCACTGTTGTTGTCGTCTCAGTCTTCAATCTTCTTATAATAAAAAGTGTTTACAAATTTTGTACTGGTGCAGACTTTTCCAGTATGTGGGCATCTACCTACTAAAGGCTACAACCTTCTCTCGGTTTCTAGCTTCTACTGGAAGGGAGCTCCAACCCCCTAGCTCTTGTACTGGCTGATATGTCTATCAGTACATAGGTGCCAGCCTACAGAAGGCTATTACCTTTACTCTTCCTCCAGGGACCACGTTCTATAAATTTTCAGACTGGATTCTCCTGGTACACAACAACACAATATGAAAGCCACTTTTCATCAAATTTTCATACAGGACTCATCAGTAATATTGAAGCTCAAAATCAATCACCGCTGCAATAACTGTATCAACCAACAATCAATCAATATGAACAGTGAAATCAATGTCACCAGAACATTGTGTTGAACCCAGAAACCTGCATCATCAACCAGAACCAACTATAACTTCAAAAATCATATGTCAGAATGTATACGCTACTTAAGTGAAGCCAACCTGCATGTATACACTACTTCCTTTAACCAAACCTGCATATACCTCCAAAAATATTGAATCATAAATTCTCTAAATCAAAACTGTACCAACCAGAATATTCTAAAGATCTACTGTCAAATTACAAAGTTCTAAATAGATAGCAACAAAGATCACCCTTCTTACTCAACCAATCAATCAATAAAAATCAGTCTCCTTATACAGTCAGTTCTACTTTCAGATCTAATGAAGACATCATTGGCAGACAACAATAAAACAACAGTATTGATCAGATATATCAGTCATCTCTGAACAACAAGCTTTTCTTCTGCATATGCTACTTGGAGTTGGCGAACTAGCATGTATATGTGCCTTCACCAAGCGAACCAACGCATAGTTCTGCAAATAATAACTTATAACTTCACAATTATTCCAGACTTCAATCATACCCAGATCATAACATTTACAGGATAAAACACGCGATAACATTCAGATCTAGCCCGACAATTATCATATCATACAATGATAATTCATTTCAAGTCTCATGATCCTGATCCAACATTATATCCAAAGGTGCACAAGATATTTCAGATCATATCATAGCCATAGCCCTTACAACATAAAAGATACTTCAGATAAAAGTATTCATGAAAAAACCCTTTCACTTGCACACTTAGCCCTTTGATCTTCTCCTCCTTATATAGTTTTAGCCTTTCTCAATACCTCAGACCAAACAACACATAGAACTTGTGGTATTCTTAGATGGGATCAAGTAACCATTATTCCACTCAATATTGTGGACTAATACCATGGTATGGACCCTTGGTATTCCTTAACTTCAATTTTCCTTAATTTTCCATCCCATAAGCGCTTTTCCTCTTGTGAAAGTGTGTGCATACATATACCCGATTTTTGTTAAGTGAACCCGCTTGTATACGCTACTTGGACTAGGTGAACCAGCGTATACAACTTAATACAACTGAAAACATTCTCTTTCTTCAATTGCTTGATTCTGATTTATAGTCCTTTGTTTCAACATAATGTTCTTTTGTACCATTTCCTTGTTACCTCTGAATTGACTTGTTACAATGTGAGTTTCCCTTTATCAAATATGAACTGACCTGTGAGTGATTTGCCATCAAGGACAACACTTGTACCATAATGCCAACATGAGATGGGAGTATGACAACAAGTGTAATGGTGATTGTTCTAAACAAGTTTTCTTTATCTAACCCTGACTAAAACTAGAGGTGCTTTAAAACTTCTACCTCTTCACCACCACACAAAGATAATATATATCAATCAAAGAGAGGAAGGGTGGCAATACCTCCCTAACACCGTCCCTCAAGATGGGAGTGTGACAAACTCAATTCCTTGCATGAGAGAATAAGTTGGAAAGAGTGTCATCATAAATGTGGGATAAGGTTTGCATCCACCCTACTAGCGGAACCATTTAAGTTAAATGGTTGATGAATGTCAATAAGTCTACTTGACTCATGTACAAATCAAATGCCCCACTTGCACAAGCACTACCTCTTCTTGCCTACCCAAAATGACTTCAATATTTTCATGGCTATATTAGATCATGGCACTCAAGCTCCCTCTAAGAATGCAATGATGGGTGTCAACTAATATTATTGATCTCTACTAGACACACACACACACACACACACATATATATATATATATATAAGTTTTATTTTTGTGGTTAGATTCAATAGGTTTATTTACCCATTGAGGATGCATACGTCGAATATGTCATGTCTATTATTTACCATGGAAAAATGCGTGGGTTGAATATTTTATTTCCATGTGAAGATTTACTTGAAATTCCACACTTCTTCAAATTACCACCTACATAAAATGACTTTCATGGTTACCACAAACTAGTGTTTAGCGAATGACCTAACCTCTCCTGTCTTTCCATTTACTTATTTCTTGTTCCTTGCATGAGACATGGTTGGCTCCAAAGAGGGCATGCATAGAGTGGTTTAATTCAATCCCACCCACACAAGCCCATTAAGGCGCTTCATCTTTGAATCTAGAGTAGTAGTTGCAAATCTCACTATGGTTCGAACATAAGGGAGGTAGCTACAACCTCTATTTATGGAAACATCATAATGTTGGTAGCGAGGTGGTAGCTTCTAAGAGAATGGCAAAGTTTCTCTATTTAGAAAAGAAAGAATTGTCTCTAGGTCTCTACTTGTATTACCTATCAAAGTCCTCTAAGTTTAATACTTATGCCTATAAATTCATGGGTTATAGCAAGCCTTCTCATGCAAATTTTGACTCACCCAACGAAGGAAAACCATAATGACAATGAAAGTGAAAAAGGGAGTGTAGATCATGGATCCTTGAGACAGAAATTCAAAGGCCAACCTACTAAATCTAAAAATAAATTAAAATTGTCAACTATAATAAATTGTGATAACGCAAACCCTCTATTAATACACAAAATTGAGATCCCCGCTATTAATACACAAAATTGAGATCCCCGGTGAGCGCAGTGTGATAGAGTGAGTGGAAAATTATGCTCGAATGAGTATTGCATTTAGAACAAAGATATTAATTCCTAATGATAATTGAACATATCCCCTCGTCAAATTTGAAACCTCTCATCCAAAATATATGTGTATATATGCATAATTAATGAAAATCATTAAATGTGGAGGAAGGAAGGTGTTTAAGGAAAGGTTTTCATTGTGCTCTCTCCTAGGGAAATGGGGATTTATAACTTTTACAGGTTCATGTCACTTTAGCATCAAATTGATAAGTTTTGTATCCAATTAACAATTTTATGGGGCAAATTTGCAAAGAAGACAAGCTTTTACAAAATTTAAAGATCTTTTTTAAATTTCTAAATCACTTGAGCATCCTTCTAACACGAAGGCCCTTGTAACTTGGGGCAAGAAAATGATGATTTTGGAGAGGAGTCATCTAACAAGGCGGAGGAATTGCTCTGACGGCCAAAAGTTGCCGGAATCCAGGCAAAAAAAAAATTCAATTTTTTTTTATAGAGACAGTGTTTGAATCTTGTTTTTGACAGTGGAAATAGATTCAACCCCATCAAAAAAATCCAGGACACCTAAAATTTTAAAGTTTAAAAACTCTAACTTGTATTTACAAAATTCCTTACCAGATTTTCTTTAAATATGATTGAAATTTCCATAATTTTCACTGTGGCTAGTTAGACTACGGCTTTTGGAGAATCCTGGTTTTACGCCGCGTGAATCGATCCATGGATCAAAACCGCTGAGATTTAGAGGGGAGATTCCCTTTTGTCGCAGTGCTGTGTGTACACGTGTCAAACGTTTTTCCTTCTTTTTTAAAAGAATGGATAGCAAGCGCACACGCCATTAAACCCTGGGCATCAATGATGACGTCAGACGTCTCGATCAATGACGAGGTCCGGCAAATCTGTTCCACAAAGGCTGCACAATAACGATAGTGGAATCCAGGTGGCAATTTTCGAAGCGCCGAAAATACGAATTTAAGCCTCAGAGATACTAAATCTCCCTTTCAAATCCCGTCGAAAACCTTTTAATTACTGTTGGAAGGCAACGTAGCTACTGACTTTTGACTTTTAAAGCCCGAGTTGCATTCCAAAACGAAACCTGCACGATGGAGCAGGCCCCACGTCTGCAAATCCGATCCCATCTTTAATCCACGCATGTCTGACGTGTCAAATTACATTGCGTGAAAAGAGTTTATTACCTGCCGTTTGCGGTGAAACGTGTGCAACAAGATAAAGGCGTTTCGATCACGTGGCGTCAGTGCCAACCGTGTTTCCGTCAGCGAAGCAAAGTACGCGCTTTCACCGTGGGCCACAAGCCAACAACGGAGAAAGTCCCGGCCATGCTGACGTCGACAATATTCTATTTTTAACGCGCTGACTGGATGTTTTGTCTTTACTGCTAACACCAGTCAATGAATAATAGATTAGATGTCGGTGGTGGGGCCGGATGCCACGTACACAGGACTGACCCCTTGGTAACGAGTGGTATTTCTTTCGTTTTCTGGAAGGACATTGAAAACGGATATTTCGTGATTTAAAAATTGACGAGATGGCGATGCGTGTCAAACAAGACGGCCGTCTGCACCTAACTGGCCACGCTTGTCACACGATTCTCACCAACGGCACGGCACCTGGTCAGTCAGAATTCGACCAACCTGTGCCTTTCCGGTATAACTTTGTCCCTATCTTGCGTGTTGAACTCTGTGTACTGGTTAGGCTTCTCCGGAATTGTTAGGGTTTCACTGGTCCAGTCGGGGGTCGGTAGGATCGAAACCCCTAATTGAATCACATTTGTAAACCCTGCCCATTGAATTCAATAGACTATTAAAATATTGAGGAACCTTTGTGGACTCCCTTTTCCCTCCACGTGCGCGTGTGCTATTTAATGAATTAATGCGGACTGCTTGCCTCACTTTTGCGTGACGGAAAGTTTCCCGGCACGGGAAGAGCATCTTCTCGGCCAACCAAACAATTAAAACAAAATTTGTATAATATATTTTGGGCATCATGCATGTGTGATGTTTCAATTTGACAGGGTATTTTTTATTTTTATTTTATTTTATTCCATCTCATTTTTAATTTAAAAATAAATTTTCCTTATTATTATCTATTTTGCCAAGGACTATAGCAATCTTTTTGCTTCAAAATATATTAATTTTCAATGTGTTTTTTGTGTTTATTGCAATTTTAACTCAAGTTAAAAGAAAATGCTTAAATTCTTAGTTTACTATAAATTTAAAAATAATTTTCTAATTTTATAGTCTAATTAACCATTAGCTGAGCCAATGAGACATAATTCCCCTAGTAAAGTGAGTTTTAATTTGTATATTTGTCTACACATAATTCCCCTAATAAAGTGTGTTTTATTTTTTATATTTGTCAATACCTCGTAAATAATTTAAAAATCAGAAAAGACTAAATTTTATGAGTGGTTGGTGAGTGTGCTAACATATTAGTATGATTATTATTAAGAGCATGTGTTTCCTCTAAGAGGTCACAGGTTCAAAACCAGAGGGGGTAGAGTATGTATGCCTTCGTAGACTTAGCAGTCAAATCGTTGCGCGGAGGTGGGTCCCTTGTCCCACAAATAAGGGGGTCTCATACACCAATTTGGTGTCTGGCTTGGCTGTGACCTTAAAAATGGATATTATTATTATTATTATTATTATTCAAAAGCTTATTGGGAGTTTTCCATAAATGTTTTAATCTAGGTTCGCATGTTATAGATTAGAAAATTTTGATGGTATTATAAATTAAGGGTATGTGTAATTATTTTATGTTTGATTTTTTATTCAAATTTGGTGTACAATTTTTTGTGAGATGACCTCTTTTGTTATTTAAAATGTGTTGTTAATACATAAATAGATTAAGTGCCATAAAAAATTCTTTAGATTGTTGTGATTTTGTATATTTCATAACTCAAACTTGTGATTCTAACAAATCTCTATAAGATTTGGAAAAAATTGACCAGAAAAATGTTTAAAAGAAACAAAATGTAAAAGATTTAAACTACCAATTAAATTAATATTTTAAGGTTATTTTCCTAACTTTCTCAATTATGAAAGCTAGGGTCTTTGGTTCAGAATGAATCATTATATAGTTTTTTCATTTATCTTGATACTATTTGGATGGAAATTTTGAAGGACATGGCTTGCAAGACTTATCTTAGTAGCAAGTTTTAATTTGGAGTCCAAAACCTTTACCTATTTTGTAGCATCAAATGACTTTTTGGGGTCAAAACTTTGTGAGCTTAGCTCAAGCCTCTAGGAGTTGTTTTACACATTGAGAACTTTCCAACAATGTGAAATTGGTGTAGTGAGTGCCCATTTCCTTGTTACTTACATTTTCATAATTGAAGAAAAGATAGAAGGGCATAGGCCTCACCTTCTAGCTAGCTTGGTTTTCTCCCATATTGAGTTTCCTAATTCACATCTTGTGCTCATTTGCTCATCCTTTCATTTTGGATTTGGGAAATGTCCATAAATTTGAACATTAAACTATTAATAATAAATTTAAAATCTAAGGAAATAGATTCAACAATAAAAAAAAATCAGAATATTACAATATATATTATAATAAATTGTTCCAAGAACTAATAATTTGTGTGACAAGGGATCCTTAATTTGTGGGAGAAGCGTGACCCATCTCCAATCAACTATTTGACTGCTAAAATTTACAAAAATGTACTCAGGACCCACCTTTATCCAATAATTTGATTATTAATGTCTAAAAAAAATGTACATACTTTACCCCTTTTGAATTTAAACCTATAAATATAATTAACTATTTCAAGTGAAATATTGACCACAAAAATTATATTTCATATTGGCAATAAAAAATATATTCTTATATATAAATAAATAAAAATTTAAAAATAATAATAATAATAATTTATTTCTTTTCCATCATCATTTTAACTACTCTGTATTATTATATATATAATCCATATCTTCTTTTTACCATAAATTATTTAATTAAATTACCTTTCACTTTAATTATTTTACTTTCAAATATCTACCCTCTCTCCATTTATTTATATATATATTTATATGTTTATCAATATAATTCAATTCAAACACATTTATAAAATAAATTAAACATATTTATATTTTTTTAATTATATTATTATGAAATAAAAAAAACATAAGATATTTTTCGAATTATATTATTTATAAAATAAAGTTCTACACTCAGTTTAGTTAGTATGAACAATGTGAACAAAACTTTGTATGGGAGATTCTAGGATCCATTAAACGCCAAAAAGTTAAGTAAATTATTTGTCTTAAGACATGTATAAACGGTTGAGAATAGAGGTTATATTAATTAGAGTAAACTCTTACCTACCTACAGCTATTATACCGCGATCATACCAACTATAAAACATTTTAATAAAAAATTAAAAAGTTGGTTTAATTGCAAAAGGTTACGTAACTGAATCCCATGAACCAACTTTAGTCAAAAATAAGTGTCGGCTTCCTTCTCCTTTTTCAAATATCATGTGGTTCCAACGACGCACTGTCACCTTAATTTAATTTGTACGTATCTACCGCCGGGGAAGTTGTTGATTTTGGGATATATTCAATGTTAGGGTATACACATTTTATATATGTTAACAAAACCCTAATATGCCAAAAAAAATTGGCACGCGCGGAACGCTGTGTGTAATCTTTGCATCGAAAAGTCTTGGCCTTGGCCATTACCATCCGCGGATAGTCACAAAGAAGGTCCCTTGACGATATTAACAACGTGAATATGACCGCACAGTGCACTGACTTTAGGTGTGGGACCCTGAAAGTTTCCAAACGCACATTTTTTATTTTCAATTAGTAGAGGCCGGTAGATATACGAAGATTTCGTGCGGCAAAATTCTACTCTCGAGCGGCTTTTGACCCTCCCCATTGAAGTACAACGTCAGCAAATTCAAGGTCTGAGCATGATTCTTTTCGGTCGTCTTGGGCGAAGAATTGCCACCAGCGCCTTAGGTGGAGTAAAGCTTCGCCGTTTGCTCGCAGTTCCGTTAAATTTTGGTCGAGTTCAACGGTTTTAACTGGTCAAATTCATATACACCAGCATCGTTAATATCTAGACTCTCAAGTTTTCGGATGTTTTCGCACGCGTTTATCGTTATTCAAGACGTAAATAGCAAGCTTCTGGATTAGTAAAATACTAAAGTTTGCTTCTGCTGCACTGTTAGTGTTCAATTTGTTTTGGATTTGTGGCTGTCAAATATGCCGGCCTCCACAGGAAAAGAATTTGAAAACTTGAGCAGCGTCGTTGTTCCTTTAACAGCTTCAACTTTCAGCCAATTGATGCTCCAACAGCCCTGAGATGGAATTCTTTTCGGTTCGGGCCATCTAATCGATGTCTGATTGAAGCATTCGAGGATTCTTTTCGGCTATTTGATCGGACGGCATGCATAGCTTCAACGATTCCAGGCTTCTTTCGCACTCCTAATTTATTATCTTTACTGTAGGTGGAGGTGTTTACTTCTTCTTGAAGCTTCACATATCGATCCGGGAACATCAGCGAATTTGATGGACCTTACAGCAAAATTAGTTCCAAAAGATGTTTGTCTCTGCAAAGTTCTTTCATATTTTTTGTGAAGACATCTTAGTTGAGGTTTTTATGAGCTTTGCATTTTCGCATCGAGAGAAACTCCTGGATTTGACGGCTACAGGACGAAGAAATGGATGAGGTTAACGGCGGTGGCAGTGGAAGTGCCTTGCACGGCCATGATATGAGGAGAAAACAGTTAGGACACAATAATTTAAGCAATGGCTTTACTATTGGGATATACATCTTGTCCTTCGGTCTATTTCTGTATCTCTGTGTCACTCACGGTTCAAAATCGGAGGAAAGACACGGCAAACAAAGTCTAAAATCCTGCTTGGAAACGCACCATAGAGGTACTGATCTCTCTCTGAAAAATTAAAGTTGAATCTCAATATTTGGCATCAATATTAGAAGCAGTTGCAGCAAAACTTGATTACATCACAGGTTTTGATTTTTAATGTAATTTAACTATTTTCCATATTCCTGAAGCTCTCAATTGTCTGTTACCATAAATTATGACATTAATGATGTTCATGAAAAGTATCAAACAGATCCCTTTTCCTGTATTTTTTTTTCTCTAATGAAAAGCCTTACCATACCACTTAGCTTTGACTGTGATCGCATTTTAATATACTTCATGTCTCCTGGACTCCTCCTTTGGAAACTGTCTTTGCCTATAAGATTATATTCGACATGGAATCGCCAAATAAGGGCCGCTTCACAGTCCCTGTTATCTGATACTATGCTAAATAAACGAAATGATTTGGCCTTTGAAAAATTTAGTCACAGCGCATCAAGGAGATGAAAATAGCTCTTTGATTACTTCAAAAGAAACCCGAAATCCTAAAAAATTCCACATGTTTACTCGATTTTAACTTGCCAAAATTTATTTCATAATCTCGTGACGACTAAAATCAAATCTGTCAGTCAAAAATTTATTCAAATAAAATATGGAGTATATATTCACAATTTTCTTCACTCAATTTTAACTTGCCAAAATTTCTTGACATAATCTCGTGACAACAGAAACCAAATCTCTCAGACAAGAATTGATTCAAACTAAATTTGTCATATGCATTCACGAATTTTGTCAGCTAATTAGTGACCTTACGAAGCAAGGAAAACATAATCTAAACACATTTTGTTTCTTATTAATATCAATAGGAATATCTGGGTGCTTGTTGCAGCTAGGCATAGAACAATTTAAAGGACAGGACCTAATTCGTCGATTGGTGACAAGTGGCTAGAACCTAATTTACATTCCACTTAAAATATGTATCCGGCCTATCCTGAGAACAAACCAACGACTGGATCTCGATTAAGAAACAGGCACGTTAGCATACCATTGACGCTTTTTTGTTGGATAACAAAGGCCAGGAAATTAGCATCAACATTAATTCTGCCCTCATAACGAATTAGGCTGATTGATACTAGGGCTTCTGGTATACTGAAAATTGATCTGAATATAGAAGTCAAAATGTGTTCCCGATTGAAAATTATTGTCTCCGTGAAAAGGGCATACATATATTCTTTGCTTAATAATTCAATTTATTCTTTTTGCAGATTATGGCTCTTACCGAATGTTGCTCAATACAAATGCTTCTTCTCTGGAACAAGACTTGAAGACATTGCTCGATCTCAAAAACTTCCTGAAAAGCCATAATCCTTACAAAGAAAGCATATACCAAACTTGGCATCAATCCGATACAAGTCCGTGCAATTGGTCTCGTATAACCTGCGGAATTGTGCAGGGGTCGGAGCGCGTCATTGGCATTAACCTTACTGGTGCTCTTTTCCAAGGCAAAGTTTTTGATAAATTTTCTACGCTTACTGCTTTGTCCAGTCTCTTCTTGGGAAGGAATTTATTCAGAGGTGAAATTCCATCGGATTTAGGGCTTTGTAAAAGCCTTACACACTTAGATCTCTCCTACAATTTTCTGGAAGGCACTCCAAATTTGACAGGTTTGTCCAATCTGCGTGTGGTAGACCTCTCTGTCAATAAACTGAATGGCAGCATATCATCTGCTTTTCCAAAAATTTGTGATAATTTGACTGCAATCAATTTGTCCACAAACAGCTTCACAGGCATTATACCAGATACTCTTGGTAATTGCAGCAATTTAAGGTTCATTGACCTTAGTGAAAATCAACTGGTTGGTTCAGTGCCGCCACTGTTTGGAGCTATGGAGGAAGTCTTTCTCTGTTGTAATAATATCTCCGGACATATTCCAGAAGCAGTGTTTTCAAAATCTTGCAAATTGCGAAAACTCGATTTGTCTCAAAATAAACTGGAGGGAACAATTCCGGAAATAATCTCCAACTGTCGTGATTTAGTCCTTCTGGATCTCTCGGAAACTAATTTCACTGGCCAAATTCCTCGTCAGTTTGGTTTGATGCAGAATCTCGAGTCTCTTATTCTGCGAAATATTAATCTGTCACGAGACATACCAGTGGAACTGACCAGTTGCAAGAATTTGTCTTTCCTAGATTTGAGTGGCAACAATTTTGGTGGCAGAATACAGCCGATATTTGGACAATTGAAGGGCCTTCGATATCTTATTCTCCATAACAATTCGTATGAGTACGGTATTTCAGCTGAAATTTTCAATTTATCTAGACTCTTGTCCTTGGATATTAGCAATAATAATTTATCTGGACTACTGCCAATGGAGTTGGGCAGTATGCATTCACTTGGGTTCCTGTTCTTGGCCGGTAATAAATTCCATGGGAATATACCAAGGGAGCTAGGACAATTAACAGAACTGCAAGCTCTCGACCTCTCTTCTAACTTACTGTCGGGTCCTATACCTTCATCATTGGGAAATCTTACCAATTTGTTGTGGCTCATGCTAGAAGATAATACACTTACAGGACCAATTCCTTCAGAACTTGGCAAGTGCAAGAGTTTGCTCTGGCTTAATTTAGCTTATAACCAGCTCTCAGGACCTCTTCCAGAGACTTTGAGTTCAATGGGGAGTGATCCCAAAGATACATTCAAAAATAATGCCATAACTTTGAAGCCATTACCAAGGCAATCAGGAGCGTGCCTAAGCTTCAAAAGATGGATTCCAGCTGATTATCCACCTTTCAATTTCATGTACGCGACATTGAACCGCAGAAGCTGTAAGCAGCTTTGGGAAAACCTGCTTTCAGGAAGAGCCCTCTTCCCCATATGTCCCAAGAAGGGTAATGGGAATGTTTTTGAGCCCATTATCTCTGGATATTTACAGCTTACCGGGAACAGACTTAGTGGTTCTATTCCTAAAAGTATTGGTAATATGAGCTACTTGAGCCTTGTTCTTCTCGGCCTGAACAATTTTGACGGACTTCTTCCAGAAGAGATAGCAAATCCCCCACTTGTTAGTGTTAATGTTTCTTTCAATAATTTCAGTGGGTTTCTGCCTAAATCACTAGGTGGTATAAAGTGTCTCCAGAGCCTGGATCTTTCCCACAATAATTTCAGAGGGCAAATACCAAGCTCATTTACCAATCTGAGTGAGCTCACAAAATTCAACATTTCGTTCAATCCATTATTGACAGGAATTGCTCCATGTGGAGGGCAATTTAGCACGTTTGAAGAAGATTCTTACATTGGAGACGATCAACTCTGTTTTCAGCACCTGCCAAACATGAGAAATGACTTAAACGATTCACGGTCATGTGGATCATTAAAGGGTCCAGCTCCTGGAACAACCAAGCAATCAGTCCAAATTAATTCGCGGAGGCGGAGGACCATTTTGTTGGTTGTATCCATTATGGCCAGTGTCGCTATTCTGTTTTGTGGACTTCTCACCTTGTATATGAGGAAGAAGGTCTCCAGAGGTAACCCAATGGAAGTGGAATTTATTATCCTGAAAGAAAATAACAGTGGCGGGTTCTCTCCAGGCATCAAAACAATGCATTTCTTCAGAGGCGAGCAGTTTACCTTCACAGACATTCTCTTAGCAACATCAAATTTCTCTGAATCTCATGTTATCGGTAATGGAGGTTTTGGAACGGTTTACAAAGGTAAACTAAGAAATGGATCAACAGTGGCCGTCAAAAAGTTGCAGCAAAAGGGACCCGAAGGCGAGAAAGAGTTTTTAGCAGAAATGCAGACTTTAGGAAATCATGAATTTCATGAGAACCTGGTTCCTCTGCTCGGTTGCTGTTTATTTGGGACAGAGAAAATTCTTGTATATGACTTCATGTCCAACGGTAGCTTGGAGGATTGGCTCCATGAAAAACATGATGGACCCAGACGATTAGACTGGCCCACAAGGTATAAAATTGCTGTGGGAACTGCAAAGGGGCTCAAGTTTCTGCATCACGATTGTTCTCCTGTAGTCATACATAGAGATATGAAGGCAAGCAATATCCTTTTGGACGACAGTTTTAATCCCCGTGTCACGGATTTTGGCCTTGCCCGATGTTTGGATGTTGAGGGAAGCCATGTCAGCACAGTGGTTGCAGGGACTGTTGGATATGTTCCACCGGAGTATTCACAGTCTTGGAGAGCCACCACCAAGGGGGATGTTTACAGTTATGGGGTGGTTTTGCTTGAGCTGATCACTGGGAAAAGGCCACTCTCTGTGAGTGAGAACAGTGATGGTAATCTGGTTGAATGGGTAAATATGCTGATTTCAGATGGCCGGGCCGCCGAGGCTATTGATCCACTTTTGCTTCTCGAGCAAGGTGAAGGGAGTAGTCAATCATCAACATTAACGTTTCCATCTCCATGTTCATCTATAAGTTCATCCCCTCCTTCTGGGCCCGTTTCTGCCAGGTATCTCCAGCAAAATCAGCTCATACACTTTCTTCATTTGGGCCACATTTGTACAGCTGAATCACCAAACCGGAGACCCAACATAAAACATGTTCTAAGCATACTTCAGTCCATGGGGGATGCATAGTTTTTTTTCCATACAAATTTGTCTCACCATTTCATCACCAATCCCCAATTTTGTAGTGTACATGGCAGTTGTTCTCTCCCTCTTTACTTTGGCTTGGCATTAGCTTCTTGAGCTGAATATTAAAAGAGGTTTAATTTGACATTCCAATATAGCTGGTCCAAATAATGAATGGCGAATATCACACATCGTCTATTCATATCCTGGGTCAAAAAAAGTGGTTCTAACAAATTCATTTACAGGCTTTCATAAGCGAACAGAGAGAATATTTTTATTTTAATCTTGAGTTGCCTGAAAACACTGAAACGCGTCAATTGATAAATCAAGATTTTAAACAACCTAAGGGAAAAATTCTTCATCGTAAAGTAATTCTTTTTAATAATTTAATTGCAATAAAAGTAGTAGCTTGTTAAATCAACATTTTATGCAATTTGGGAAAAAATCTTCAGGGTAAAGTAATTATTTTTAATAATTTCATTGGAATCCGGTTTTTATTGCTAAATGATTTAATTCTCAATGTAATCTTCACAATTAGTTATTATTTCTAATTTATTTTATTTATTTTTTTATAAGATTTGAATTTAAGTTAAATAAATAATTAATTTTATATAATTTATATAATTTATATTTTTATAATGATAGTGGTTAAAGTTCACTGAGATTTAATGTGGTTGTATGCCGGGCATTGGGAAGTGATTTTCATGTTAGATGTTCGTATTCGCACAGAGATGATGGTACGTTTCTATCTATAGTATTTTAGGTACTGCCCAACGACCTATTTCCTTTTAATCTTGGTTATATTAATTTTTTCCTTTAAGCTAATTAAAACAGAAAAATATTTTTAATCTTTTAAAATGAAATTAATAACATTTAGAATTATTAAATTTAAAATTCCGAATAATAAAATAACCATATGAAAAAATAAAAATGTACATCCTTCCTACCTTTGGTTTTGTACAATGTAATATCTTAATCATACTCCTCCAAAATCATTTTTTAGTTATAGGTGATAGTTTTATCATAGTTTTAGTTTTTAATATCGGAAACATATTAAGTAAATCCCCCAAATCACTTATATTAAGTAAATATCCCAAAATCACTTTTTAGTTATGGGTGATAGTTTGATAATAGTCTTAGTTTTTTTAATATTGTCTTTTTAGTTATGGTGATAGTTTGATAATAGTATTAGTTTTTTTAATATGGTTTTTTTAGTTGGTGGTGATAGTTTGATAATAGTTTTAGTATTTTAGTATTGGAAAATGTATTAAATAATTTTTTAAAAAATAGATCTGGCATGGATTTGAGTAAGGTTTTACTTTTATATATTTATATATAAAGAAGAAGCGTTTATAATTAAATTAAAAAATGATAATTTTAAAAAGATATAATTAATTGAAATATTTTGAAATATGATTTCATACCATAATAAAAGAATAATTTTGTAATTGGATTGAAATTAAAAGATGGATTGAAATTAAAAGATAAAATTAAAAATATTGAAGTGTTTATAAGTTAATTTTTTTTTAAGGAGTTATTTATAGATGTTAATGGATATTTTTTATAGGGAGATTTATACTGATGTAGTCTAAATAGGTTAGGATTTTTCACGAAAATGAATGGTCTTTTTGGCACGATTTTGACGAAATCTGTTAGAAATTTTTAGAAATCTAGGTTACAACTATCAAAATTCAGAATTTTAGGTGCTTCATATGTTATTGAGGGAGTTGAATCCATTTCCACCATTAAAAAAATGATTCAAACACTCCTAGTTGTTAGTTTTCTAATACTCAACTACTAATTTAACAAGTATTATGAGATGAAAGAATTGAACGCTGAATCGCAAAATTTACTTTGTAAATATGTTGAGTATTTTAACAAAATAATAGTAGCGGGAAGTAAAATCACAAAGACACAAGCATAGAATAAGCAATACATAAAAAATGCCTAGGAAATCCCAATTGGGGAAAACATGCCAACTTGTGTGTATTATTACTCTGCTCATCAAAATCTCAAGAACTGATTACAAAGTACTGGGAGAAATTCCCTTTCCAATTCTTCATTCCTCAACACAAATTTGCGCACCATTAATTAACTCAACCTTTCTCATGCACAATTGTATGGACTGTACAAGATAAGAATGCCTCCTGCCCAAGCCAACTTGGCCCTCAATTGATGCTATGGTTGTAGAAATATCTTGAGGTTGTTTGACCTCTCTGTTTTCCCTTAAGCATTGATCTGAAAAACTCCTTGCGGAGCTCACACACTCACATGATTTACCAAGTTTGTGCCCTTCTTCTTTATAACATGTAAATAGCTCCTCAACTCAAGAAATCTAGCTTGTTGACTCAAGTCAAACTAGCTACTTGAATTCAAGTTGAATTAGCTCCTTGATCTCAAGTCAAACTGGCTCCTTGAACTCAATTTGAACTGCCTTAATGAACTCAAGTCAAAATGAGATTAAATCTCCATGCATGGCTAAGTGCAATTTACTATTGTTTACTATAGAAAAGTTAGAGAAATTTCCTAAGTCAAAACTAAGAAAAGGTATAACTGCGCCTTAGCTTCACTTGTGGTTCCTTCTACCAAATTTAGTGCACTTCTAGATTTAGTAGAACCCTTTCGTATCTAACTTCAATTAACACTCCCTATTGGAGAGGAAGGTGTTTTATACTACACCTAGTGTGTCTCGGAATTAGAAGAATTTGTGTCTTTCCAATGCCTTAGTTAATATATTTTTTGCCTGCTCCTTTGTGGGTATGACAACAGATATGACTTTACCCCTCTAAACACAATCTTTGATATGGTGGTACCTGATCTCGATGTGCTTACAACGGATATGAAACACTAGATTTTCAGAGAGCTCGATGAAACTCTAATTATCATAGTTTATGACCTTAGGCTCCAACCTCTAATTGAACAACCCAACAAGTAGCTTCCTCAACCAAATAGCCTCACAAGCTACCAAGATGGAAGTCATGTACTCTGCCTCAGCTGAGCTCAGTGCCATTGATCTTTGCTTCCTGCTAAATCAGGAAACAACTGTTGACGCAACACTAAAAGCACAACCTGAAGTGCTCTTCTTATCCGTTGAACCCCCTGCCCAATCTGCATATGTGAATCCTTGAAGACTCACTCCATCAACTTGTCCATACAACAACCCATAATATATTATGCCACTGAGATACCTCAACACATGCCTGGCAGTAACCCAATGCACTCTAGTGGGCTCAACCATAAATTGGATTAGTTGGTTCACTGTGAAACAATGTATGGTCGTGTGTTCACTAAATACATCAACAACCCTTTGAGCTACATATAGAGAGTGGGATCCACTCGCTCACCTTTGGTAGTGTCCTCCTTCCTCCAGTTTGTGACTAGAGGCGTGATCATGGACCTACAATATTGCATGTGGAACCTCTGCCATGTCCCAAGAATATTTGTCCAATACCCTGCCAATCCTATAGGCCAAGGAAATAGTGCATCAAGCCTATATTCTTCATCTCAAACTCCTCTGCGAGATCTCTCTTGCAGTCACAGAGGATTTCCTTGTCCCCTGTCAATAGCAAATCATTAACGTACAACACAAGCATGAGAGGCTACCCCTCAACCACAATGTAGTACAGGTTGGGGCTAAATTCACTCTTGGTGAAGCCCTAACCAAGAAGGTAATTGTTCATTCAATTATATCATGCCCTCGGTGCTTGCTTGAGCCCATAAAGAGCTCTCCTCAACTTGCAAACATGCACGTCTATGCTAAAAGTTTCAAATCCCTTAGGCTGCTCAACATAAATATCTTCCTCAACAACTTCATTAAGGAAGGCAATTTTCATGTCCATCTGGTGGATCCTCCACCCCATCTACACTACAATAGCCAGAGTCCTAATGGGCGAATATCGAGGCACTGGTCCAAACATCAACATCTCATCATATTCTATCCTTTCAACTTGAGAGAATCCTTTAGCCATGAATCTAGCCTTACACTTCTCCACACCCCCATAAGTTGCATGCTTAATCTTGTACACCTAACATGATCCCACTACTAATTTTCTAACTTGTCTTAGCACATTTTCCTAGACATCGTTATGCACGATGAAGAGTACTCTTCCACCATAGCATCATGTCAAACCTACTAAGAAGTTGCCTCCTTGTAACAAGAAGGCTATGAGTTTATCACCTCAATGATAAGTGCCATGTACCCTGCATACCTCTATGGTTGTTTACTCTATCTAAATGTGGAAATGGGGGTTCCAACTCTCTCATGAGCCTCCATAATTAATGGATATGCCCACCTGGATCATCCTCTCCCTGAACTGGGAGTCACTGGTTGAGTGGGCTTCACTTTCTCTACACTCTCCACCTATTCCTACACTTTCTCCTCAATTGTATGCTGGTTGGCTTGCTCGACAACTAGTTGAGATAAATCTTGAGGAGATGGTTGAGCCTCCAACTTGAGAGCCTACTACTCCTCCTATACTTAACCCTGCTCATGCTCCAAGGACTTCATGAAAGCCCTTTCTTCCTCATAATTCACATCACTTAGATCATTATCTTCCTAAGTGCTAGAATATACACCCTCTACGTCTTAGATGTCTCATTGTAGCCCACGAAAATACCCTTCTCAATTTTGGGATCCAACTTCTTTGAGCTATCTAAAGACACATGACAATAAACAAGATTGCCAAAGATCTTGAAGTGAGACACATCAGACTTCTTGCCTGTGAAAGAATCCTTTGGTGTAACTCTTCTTAGCACCCTTTGTGGACTTCTGTTATGCAAAAAGACTGCAGTGTTGCATGCCTCTACCCAAAGAAACATATGTAGCCCCCGATCATGCAACATAGCCTTAGCTGCTCCAACAATGCTCTGGTTCTTGCCCTCAGTTACCACATTTTGTTGAGGGTTATGAGGTGTGGTGAGCTATCTCTTGATGCCCTCCTTGGCACATAAGTCACTGAAAGCATTGGAGATGTACGCCCCACCATTTTCTAACCTTAGCACCTTGATGCTTCTACTAGTTGGTTCTCCACCAAGGCTTTGAACTCCATGAACTTTGAGAAGACCTGGTATTTCTTCTTCATGAAGAAGATCAATGTATTTCTTGAGTGGTCATCAATAAATGTGACATAATATCTATATCCCATCTAAGATGGAGAAGAAAATGGTATGCATACATTCGAATGTACCATCTCCAAGATTCTCTTGGCCCTGTTGTCTCTGCTAGAAAATGATATCTTGGCATACTTTCCAAGTGTGCAACCCTCACACACATCATGTTGATCTACGCTATACAGTGGCAACCCTATGGACACTTGGTGGAATAGTGCCCAAACTGATTACAAGACAAGAACTTCACTTTTTTGAGATCTTTCTTCCTCTTGCCTCCTGAAATGGACTCAAACCTCTTGGATTTTCCGTGCCCTTGGCCTTGCCCCCATTTCCAGCTAGGGCAAAGTTTTCTTCTTCCTCAATCTTCGCATGAGACCAAGATTTAGCTTGCTTCCAGATCTCCTCTTACACATTCACCCCATAACCACTTTAAGTCTAACTGATTTTCTCTAACACTCGTTGCATCAATGAAGTTTTCCCATGACTTGGGTAAGCCCAATACTGAAAAAATGAGAAGGTATTTGTTTGAGACTATCTCCCCAACCTTGAATAACTTGTTCTTCACTTGGGTGAATTTGGTCAGGTAAGAAATCATAAAATCAAACTTAGTCATCTTGATATTTCTGAGTTTACCTTTGAGTGCCAGCTTCCTAGCCTCACTTATACCCTAGTACAACCCTAAGATAATTGTCCACATGGTTTGAGTTATCTTTTTTCTAGAAAGATGAGTTATGATATGATCCTTAACTCCTTCAAGGATTATTATTCCGGCCTTTACATCCTTCTTGTTACGCTGGCCCAGTTGCTAAGGATCTGCTAGTGCAATAGGTGGACTCCCCACACATTCCCAATCTCCCTGCTCCTCCAATACTATACCAATTCTCTCCTTCCAAGAACAAAAATTCAATTTCCCATCAAGGCAATCCTCAAATATCAACCCCAGATATGCCATTTTGTAAATTCAAACTGCTTAGAAACCCTTGCACAATCCTAAAGTGAATTGTGTCCCCTTTCCTACGAATTTCACTTGCTCCTAAGGAAACTAACACGCCTTTTGGTCTTCAATCAAAGACTAGCTCTGATACATGTTAGTTTTCTAATACTCGGCTACTAATTTAACAAGTATTTTGAGATGCAAGAACTGAAAACGAAATTGCAATTCACTTTGTAAATATGTTGAGTATTTTGAGAAAATAATGGTAGCTGGAAAATTAAAATCATGAAGACACAATCATGCGATAAACAATACACGAAAAATACCCAGGAAACCCCAATTGGGGAAAACCTGCAAACTTATGTGTGTTATAATTTTCTCAACAAGATCTCAGGAATTTATTACAAAATACTGAGAGAAGTTCCCTTTTGATTCTTTGTTCCCCAACAAACAAATGTATGCACCATTAATCAACTCTACCTTTCTCATGCATAGCTATATGAATTGCACAAGCTAACAATGCCTCATGTGCAAGCCAACTTGGCCTTGAATTGATGTGCTTTGGCTATAGAAATCTCATGAGGCTATTCGACCTCTCTCTGCCCTCACACGCTGATCTGGAAAACTCCTTGTTGAGATTGCACACACAAATCTCTCTAGTGCATAATCACATGATTTGCCAATTATGCACCATTCTTCTCTATAGCATCGAACTAGCTCCTCAAATCAAGCAAATTGGCTCCTTGACTCAAGTCGAATTGGCTGCTTGAAGTCAAGTCGAACTAACTCCATGTTCTTAAGTCAAACTAATTAATGAACTCAATTCAAACTGGGATTAAATATCCATGCATCGCTGAGTTGGATTTACTATTTTTTAATATAGGCAAATTAGAGATTTTCCCTAAGTCAAAACTAAGAGAAAGTATAACTGCACCTTAGCTTCATTGTGGGTCCTTCAGCCAAATTTAGGAGAACCCTTCCATCTCTAACTTCAATTAGTGCTAGTTTCAGATTTTTTGAAAAACAATGACCAAATTCTGACGAGAAAATCACCATTTGAGAAAAATTGTCGCCTGCGCAGACAAGTCCATTTAAAATTATTATTTTAAATATATTTAGAAAGAAATAGTTTGTAATAATGGAATTTTTTTGAGAGAAGGGTTAAAAAAATTATTTTTAATATGTTTAAATTTATTTAGAAAAATAAAAGTAAAATATAGTGTTTAAACTTTATTAAAAAGGAGGGCCAAGGGAAGGAGGGGGGGGTCTCCAGGGTCTAGATAGGGGATGTGAGGTGATTATGAGAGCCCCACCCTATGTTGATTTTAATTAGTTTTTTATTACTTACTTTTTCTTCAATTCTTTTTTATATAAGTTTTGTTTTTGTTTGTTTTTTTTTTATAAATATTTTAATGGATTTTTTTTTTAATTTAAATTTTTAATTTTAAAATTTATTAAATGTAAAAATAATAAAAAGAGGAAAACAATATTATATTTTTTGAAATTTAATTTAAAATGATTTATATATTAAAAAATAATAATATAATCTAAAATGTCATGTGTTAAAGTATCTTTGCTATTGAGAGGTCACAAGTCCAATTCTTTCAATACTCTGAGGGTCAGGCTCCGTGATTGAGCTAACAGGAAGTGATCCCTTTGAGTTGATTTTCCTGGTACAAATATTTTGTGGATGTAGTGGTCACTGATCTCTAAGGTCTTTGAACCACATAGAAAAAATATCATGTATTTTGTCCATTCTTTGTTTTTTTCTTAAGTTTCTGTTCTTTTCTCTATTTTCATTTATTTTTCCTTTTATTTTTCTTTTTTTTTTTAACAATTTTACTTGCAACAATACAATTTTTAAGCCATGATTTAAATAGTGCTGCAAGTTTAAGTCCAAAAACTGATGGGGTGTTACTAGTAGCAACTCTTTTCAATTTGTAAGTAGACTTGAAGACCCTAGTTGTAAGGGCATTAATTGTTAGGCCCATGGGTATCTAAGAAGTTGTAATTTTGACATCAAGAAAAAGTGGGCTACTATGGGAGTGACATTTTTTTATTTCAAGGTTGATTATAAGGTTTTTATTACAACAATATAGGTTGGTAAAGACATCCTTTCAAAGAAGAAGTAATTTAACACCCACAACCCAATAGATGAAAAAGTTGGGTTAACTATTGGTGCCCTTTTCAATTTTGGGGTTGATTTTAATATTTTGTTGGAAATATTAGATGTTTTTCAAGGCCATGATTGCAAAACTTGGTAATTTTGACCCCAAAATAAAAGAGGTTCTACCACTAGCAACACTTTCTAGTTTGGGGGTTGATTTTGGTATTTTTGACTAAAAAATATGGGTTTATGGAGATATAGTTCACATTAAGTTGGTAACTATGTTATTTACAACGTTGCATGTGTGGTATTTGGTCTTGTGCACACTATTGCATGCATAAGGTACCAACCACACTAGCATATGACACTTTTGACATCTCCTTTTTCCCTTGCTTTCTCTTAGGACTCATGTTAATCAACAAAGAATATTCCACTTAAGATGGAGTTCATATTAGGTTACATTTATCCATCCTAAGGAGCGCAAGTATGTTTTCTACATACTTTCATTCGTTGATATGAAACATCATATTTTGGTAGTCTCTTCTCACCTTAATTCAAGCAATATTAAAAACTCACCTAAGTCTTTTAGGTCAAAATCACATGGCAATTAGTACTTCATCCCCCTAATTCATTACTTACAATCACTAATGAAAATAATATCCACATATAATACCAAAATAATGAAGTCATTACCTTCTTTCTTGAAGTAAAAACAATGGTTCACTCTAGTTCTTATAAACCGTTGTCTCATAGTGTATTAGTTGAACCTTTGTACCATTGCCAGGGACTTTGATTCACACATACAATGATCTCACAAACAAGGACATAATGTATCCTTTCACTTTTACCATAAATATGTTTGATTTTTTCATGAATATTTCTTCTTTTAGCTTATTGTGAAGGAATATTTCCTTCACGTCCATTTTCCCCACTTCCAATTCATAAGCAACCAATGATTCCAATGATTTGATAGAGCCCATCTTGACCATTGGAGAGGACATATTCTCATAATCCACACCCGATACATGAGATTATTCCTTTACTACCAAACAAGAAATACTACTTCTCATATCCATATGCATTATACTTCTTCTTGAACTCCCATTGTAATCCAAACACCTGCCTTCCTTCAAGCAAACCTTGCAAATTCCAACTTTGGTTCTATTCAAAGTTCTTCATTTCTTCCTCCATGACTTATAGCGAAGATTCGTATCACCATCAAGATCATTTTTGAAATTTCTTGGCTCATTACCAACGGAAGATAAAGAAAAACAAGTAAAATTAATTAGGTCATAGCCATACCCATCAAGTATGTTTTAATCACAAATTCTTGTCCTCAAATCTTATCCTTAATCATTTTGTTCATATTTAGAACACACATTTTCATTTAATCCTAATGGAATATTTTTCTTTAGGTGACTTTCACCTCTTTCCTTAGGATCTTTTGTTGAGAAATGGCAACAAGAAATTCTAGTTTAATTTGTCCTTGAATTAAACTGAGAATTAAAATCGAATTATATTCTCATAACAACTTGTAAATAGTTAATTAAGTTTAATTAACTTAATTAGATTCAGAATTTCGAGTTGGAAGTCTTTCTGTAGTCATGTATATGGTCTCCCTAAATTTTAGGAGTCCAATATGAGTTTAAATTGATTTGGAAATTAGATCATTCAGTTTACTGAGTTAAGTTCAATTAAATTAGTTCTAAATTGTTTTTGGAACTATTAGAGGACTAACAGTCAGCTGGTGCACTAATGAATCCATTAGTGCTACTCTAGTTAACTGAAGATTCCCTCATGAGAAAATCATGCATGCCAGTTCAGAGAAAGACCCAGTTGAGACTAGAGTGTAGGGACAATGTACTATAAGTGGTATTATTTACTGGAGTGTAAATATCATGAATGCATCAAAGATTGATCCTATGTTTAGATTGCACAGTTTTGAAAGCATGAATTCCCTTTAAATACAGGTTATTTATCCTAGGAATTACAAAAGAGCTTAGGGGCTTAGAGAATTGCAAAATTGGCTGAGTGTTGGCCAAGAGCTAGCTTGTGAGCTAAGAGAGTTGATCATACTTTTGCGGAATTGTTCTTATGAGAACAAGCTTTGTATCTTCACTCATTTTTTTGATATATGTAATACAGATAGCGGGGTTTTGAGCAGTAGCTTTTCCCATATACATCTTGTGTTATGTGTCATTGATTTATCTTCTTTTTGTTCATATTGTGTTCATCAATCTATTGGCTTCTGTTGGTTGAAAGTAGAAGTGGATTCTTGTCCTGTGCTTTAGTACATTGCATGAGCTTGTGAATCTACAAAATCTACTACATGGTATCAAAGCTGAGAATAGTATACTAGAGGATATTTTGAAGTTTTGAGTTTTGGGTTACAAGTGAAATTTGAATTTTCAATACATACTTCAGGATTGACGGATGGCGTTCTACAGTTTGCAGCTTGAGTATGCCTTGGAAGGCAACTTGAATTTTATAGCCTAGAGGGATAAAATGGAGGTTGTGCTATAGGATAATGGCTTGAAGAAATTTGTTGATCATGAAATTCCCAAGCCAACAGCATCAAATGCACAAAATTTGGCCAAATGGAAGAAGTGTGTGGCGAAGGTGAAGCAGATAATCCTTGAGGGAGTTCGAGACCACATTGTCTTGAGTCTCCATGGCAAGGAAACTTTGTATGCTATGTGGAAAGCATTGATGGACTTGTATCATAACAACATTGACCAAAGGAAATTGGCATTAGAGGACAAACTTCGAAAAATCAAAATAGAGAATGGTGAGACTATTCCAAAATACTTGACCAAGTTCACTCAATGTCGCGATGAACTTGGAAGTGTTGGAATCACGGTTGGCAAGGATGATATGGTGAGTATTTCTCTTTTAGGACTCCCAAAGAGTTGGCATAGTTATCAGGACTCTGTCAATGGTTAGGAGAAGTTGTCAGATTGGGAATGCCTATGGTCGGATTTAATGCAAGAGGAGATCAGGAGGAACACCAGGGATGGATCTTCATCAAAGACTGATGATGAAGAGAATTGTGCCTTAGCAACTAAGGTGAAGAAGGGGAAAGGGAAAGCTTCCCATTCCAAATTGGATTCTTGTCATGAAGGTAAGAATAAAGACATGATGAAATTTAAGTGCTTTCATTGTCATGAGCTGGCTGGGCCATTTTGCTACAAATTTTCCACTCAAGATGTCCAAGAAGAAGTCCTCAAGAGGAGCGGCAGGTGAGTCTTTGGCCTCTCAATTCGAATTGGACTTTTCCCTCATTGTATCCATGGTGTCATCCATGATGGGAAGTGTATGGTACTTACATAGTGGAGCTTCATTCCACATGACTAGTGACAAAGAGTTATTTAGTGACCTAGAGGATAAATATCTCCAGACACATATCGAGATTGGTGACATCGAGAAGTATAGTGTTACTGGATTGGGCACTATTACTTTTCAGAGGGAGCATGGGGCTCCACTCACCTTGAAGAATGCTATGTATGTGCTCTAGCTAAAGAAGAACTTGGTATCCATTTTCATGCTTGAGGATAGAGGCTATGATGTGATCTTCTCAAAAGGAAAGGCATTCCTTCAACACATAGCCACGGGTCAAGTAAAGAAGATAGGGATTCGGGTGAAGAATCTCTATAAGTTAGAGGTAGAGGAGTGTGTTGCTTTGAGCACAAAAGCAGAAAGGGTGCGAAGTCGAGACGTTGGCGAGTTATGGCATAGGCGATTGGGCCACTTGCATCATGGGGCTTTGAAGATATTTCAAAAGATCTATATTGGTCTTCCAAAAGGTATGCTTGAGCAAGTTGATACATGCAAGGGGTGTACTTTGGGAAAATACACCAATTCTTCCTTTCACGACAGAGACAGTCTAGCAGAGGCTATTCTAGAGTGATTCCATTTAGATGTGCATGGACCATTCTCTTCAGCATCCACAACCAAACACATGTATTATGTTATATTTGTTGATGACTATTCTCGTAAATGTTGGATATTTTTCATGCAGAAAAAGGATCAAAGTTTCACAAAGTTTTGTGATTTTAAAGCATCAATGGAGAAAGAGTCATGCAAGAAGGTTAAAGCTTTGTAGAGTGATAATGGTGGTGAGTATGTCCCAAATGATTTTAAGAACTTCTGTGCAGGGGAAGGCATTAAATGGGAGTTGACGACACCCCATAACCCTTAGTAGAATGGGATGGCTGAGAGGAAGAACAAAAGCATAGTAGGGGAAGTGAGGGCGATGTTTCATGATCAGGGCCTACCACTTCACTTGTGGGTTGAGGCATGCAACACAATGGTTTATGTTCGGAACTATAGCCCACATCAAATACTTGAGATGAAGACACTAGAGGAGGCTTATTCCTGTAAGAGGCCAGATGTTGGTCACTTCAGGATTTTTGGGTCATCGATATATTTCCATGTGACCAAATATGCACGGAAGAAGCTTGAGTCGATAATAGAGTTGGGGATATTTGTGGGGTACACTGATACACCTAAACAATTTTCAGGTGTGCTTTCCAACCGGCAGGATGATAGTGGTTCGCAGGGATGTCAGATTTGATGAGGAGAAGGCCATGTGGGTTTCCCTTGAGAGGGAGCTTGAACTACATGTAGATGAGAATATTTTAGCTCCAAAGGTTGAGGAGCCTTAGATTGATGTGGATCGGCCACATGTAGAGGATTGGAGAGTGGAGACATCCACTTAGATAAAGTCTTACAAAGAGGGAAGAAAGTGCACCATAAAGGCTAATAGATTGTTGGATGATGCACGGGAGAATGTGGGAGCACCTACTTCCCAGCGTAGGCAGAGGAGGTCACTTGGGAGGTACACTGGATACATGGCTCTTATGGGAAAATGTGTTGTGACAGAGCCATCTTCCTTTAAGGAAGCAGTGGAACAACCAGTTTGGGTTGATGCCATGGTGGAGGTGTATCCATAATTCATAACAGCATTTGGGATGTGATCTCGAGACCGGAGGACAAGTCAGTGGCGAGCTCCCGTTGTCTTTACAAGGTAAAGCAAGCTATAGATGGTAGTGTGGAGAAGCATAATTCTATATTTGTGGCTCGTGGATTTTCACAGGTAGAGGGGATTGACTATGATGAAACCTTTTCTCCTGTTTCAAAGTACTCATCAATCATATCTATATTGGAACTATTAGCACATCTGGGTTGGAAGATACATTAGATGGACGTGAATATAGCCTTCATTAATGGCATGATTGAGGAAGAGCTGTACATAGAGCAACCTAAAGGTTTTGAAACCTTTGACTATGAGTCGCATGTGTGCCAACTTAAGAGAGCGTTGTATGGGCTGAAGCAAGCACCCCATGCTTGGTACACAAGGATATATAGCTACTTCACTAGGTTGGGCTTCACAAAGAGTGAAGCAGATGCGAACCTATACCACATAGTGGTGGAAGGCAAATTGTTGATTATTTTACTTTATGTTGATGATCTCATACTGACAGGTGATGATCAACTAATCAAGTCTTGCAAGGAGGACCTTGAAAGAGATTTTGAGATGAATGACATGGGGCTCATGCACTACTTTCTTGGCATGGAGGTACGGGAGGGAGATGGGGAGTTGTTTGTGTCTCAGAGAAAGTATGCTAACAAGATACTCAGGAGATCCCACGTGGAGAGCAACAAACCCATGGATACTCCTATAGCGGGTAACTGGATGAAGGAGGATGGTACTTCGGGAATAGTGGAAGCTACTATTTACATGCAGCTTGTGGGTTCACTCATGTACTTGGTGAACACATGACCAGATATGTGTTATGCAGTTAACGAGTTTAGTCAAACGGTTAGGCCTACCAAGTTGTATTGGAAGGCGACAAATTATGTGTTGAGATACCTCAGGGGCACTTCTCAGTATGAATTATGTTATAGATGGACAAAGAGAGTGAAGATTCAAGGCTTCATTGATGCAGATTAGGTAGGGATTCCATCTGTCCGGAAAAGCACATCAAGAGGGATCTTCAGTATTGAGTCAACGACAGTTTCTTGGTACAACAAGAAACAGAGATCAGTTGCACTCAGTTCATCAGAGGTAGAGTACATGGTTGCGAGTCATGAAACATGTGAAGCCATCTGGATGAGGAAGATCTTGGTTGGTTGGTTTGGTTAGAAAATGGATCAGATTATGTATTGAGGTTGATTATGTTGTTAGAGTACATTCCCATGGAGGAGCAAGATGTTGACATTTTGACAAAGGCATTGTCAAGCTGTAAATTCAAGTTTCACAGAGACAGGATCAGGGTAGGCAATAATACCTTTCTTGTTAAGAGGGAGTGTTGAGAAATGACAATAAGAAATTCTAGTTTAATTTGTCCTTGAACTAAACTGAGAACTAAAATCGAATTCTATTCTCATAGACGCTTATAAATAGGTAATTAAGTTTATTTAACTTAATTAGCTTAGGAATTTCAAGTTGGAAGTATTTTTGTAGTCATATATATGTTCTCCCTAAATTTTAGGGGTCGAGTATGAGTTTAAATTGAGTTGGAAATTAGATCACTTAGTTTATTGAGTTAAGTTCAATTAAATTAGTTCTAAATTGTTTTTGGAACTATTAGAGGACTAACAGTCAGTTGGTGCACTAGTGCATCTAGTAGTGCTACTCCAGTTAATTGAAGATTCCCTCATGAGAAACGCAAGCATGTCAGTTCAGAGAAAGACCCAGTTGAGACTAGAGTGTAGGGACAATGTACTATCAGTGGTATTATTTACTGGAGTATTAAATATCACGCATGCATTAGAGTCCTATGTTTGGATTGCACATATTTGGAAGAATGAATTCCATTTAAATACATGATATTCATCCTAGGAATTATGAAAGATATTATGGGTTTAGAGAGCTACAGAATTGGCTAAGTGTTGACCAAGAGCTAGCTTGTGAGTTGAGAGAGTTGAGAATATTTGTGTGGAATTGTTATAGTGAGAACAAACTTTGTATCTTCACTCATATTTATGATATATGCAATACAAATAGCAGGGTTTTGAGCAGTGGCTTTCCACTTATACGTCTTGTGTTATGTGCCATTGATTTATCTTCTTCTTGTTCATATTGTTTTCATTGATCTATTGGTTTCCACTGGTTGAAAGTAGAAGTAGATTTTTGTCCTGTGCTTTAGTACATTGCATGAGCTTGTGAATCTACAAGATTTTCTACATTGTTTCATATGGTACATCTGTTGGTTGATAAAAGGTGCCTTTTAAAACTCCTATTTATCCCACATTAATTGTCAACCTGGGCAAGTCCTCTTATTTCAAGAGTGTACACAGTTTTTGGCGACTATTTACTCAAGAGTAATGTTTCTAAATTGCAGTACAGTGCTCTCAAATACAAAAATAAATGGATGCAACAAATAAATTCTAATTGCAATTAAAAGAAACTCAATGCTCTGAAACTAAATCATTCACTCAAGAAATTAACAACAATTATCAGTCAAGGATGCAATAGCAATAACTCTTTCCTTTATCAACTAATTTAAATAAAATCAAACATAAACAAGATCCTCAATCTGAGAACTCTGACAGTAATAGCCAATGTCCTTTACAGTTGTTGATATTACACTCCACACTAAAATCACTGATTGGAAATAGCAAGAAATTAAATCAACAATGCTGCTAATAGAAATGGAATAAATATGCTACTTGTAACAACGCTAAAAGGAAAAACCAAATACTTGTAGAAAGGAAATGAACAACAATGCTATTTAGTAGAAATGAACAGATATCTGTAATGAATAGCAAATTCAGTTTACTGGAATGAGCAGCGAAGCTTTATAAGTGAAATGAACAACATAACAATATAGTTTGCATATAATAATAATCTTATTATGATGAAAAAGGAACGGAAACGTGATTCAATTACAACATATACAATAAAACAATTCATAAACTCTTGAAACAAGGAACAATAAAGCCATGTGATTCAAATAAAAAAAAATCAAACCAAACCATCACACAACTGTGATTGTTGAAATCATATAATACAGATGAAGCAGTGAGTTCCACCAGAAGTCCGGCCCTAGCTGCCAGCATACACCGCTAGTTACTTCAGAGAATGGAGAGGAACATCAACTCTTTTATTTATTAATCATCAAACTGTGAAATCATTACAACGTATTTGCGCTCTACAAATTTTTTTTGTAATTGAGAATTACAATGGTAATACAACAGTCCCCCTTTCCTCCTATCCTACCCTATCTTATCAATCCCTATCTTAATCGCTCATAATCTATCCCATAATCTCCCCTCCTTTGATCTTTGTTCTGATTTAAATACACAGAGAGAAAAGAGAAGTTACAACCGTGATGATTACGATATGATTCCCATTACAAAATTGGATTATTATCAACAAATTGATAAGCAAGTAATATCTGAAATATCTTCCCATCAACATTCAATAGGCATGTGTCGAATTTGGTGTTGCAGCTGAGATAATTTTGAAAATGGCCACAATAGCGAATCTTAGAATAACGTCTTTAGAGAACCTTCAGTTTCTCTTCGTACATACTAAATTTGGGGAAAATGTTTATTAGAAAACTGATTTGGTCCATTCTGAACAAAACCCATGTTTCAGATTTTCCATATTCTTCTCCATTTGCTCGAACCGTTCAATACAAAACTATCACTTCTTATTCCAGCGAATTTCTGAGTTGGTACATCTAATGATAAGCTGGAGATCAAATTTTCAATCTAGAAAATATCTTGGAGGCTAAAATGGTGAGTGATGTTACAACTAATTTATTAATAAACCACCATTGGTAAAATCATGCCTAATCATCAATTTATTAAAAATAAAGGAGAAAAATAATATTTATCCATAAGAGCACAAATAATTATAAGATGGAATTATATGATAAACCATGATAAATGACATGATAAAGAAGAGTAGAAATGGATGAAATAAGTGTTAAAAATTGATAATAATAATGACATATTAACGGTCCAACATGCCCCCAAACTGAATATATTGCATGTCCTCATGCAACCCAAAGACTCTGTGTTAACCAAGCAATAAAAAATTGGTCATCCCAGCTCATGAAATGGATGGAACAAATGAATTATTCCTCAAATAATGAATATTCAATTTTAGCAATCTTGATGAAGGTGTAACAATTTTTACATTGACGTTCAACTTATATGTATATGAAGTTGCAACAAAATATGATATAAGTAACAACAAACTTCATTAACCATTTTCTCAAAAACTACAAACCAGATTTTGCTGAAATTTTGTAAGTAGATTTATAATATATCATATATTTATAATATATCATATATTTATAATATATGAATGCTTCTATGATCCAAAAATCAGATCGTTTTTATGCACGGATCATGAGATACAAACAAAATGGCTGTAGGTGATAGTGCATGATTTTTGAAGTTTTATGAACTAATTTAACTTGAAATTATCTGGGTTTGTGTATTTTAATGATACGTCTGTGTTTTCTAGGAATCACAAGAATTGAGTTCATAGTTTTAAAAATATATGGAAATCAATTTCTACACTGTATAAAAATGAATTTGTATGCCTTAAATGAGAAAGAAAGTAGAAAACATCCATCATGTGTAGCAATTCCTCCCCCAAACAGAAGAATTAACATGCCCTCATGCAATGCTAGAAAGGAAATTGAGGTGGTCACTATCATTTGTTGAATTCTATGCTTGGTGTAAAACAACATGGAATAAGGGAGGTGTTGAGGATGAATAAGAAGATCAATGGATGATAAAGAATATTAATGACATGGTCGTAAGAAAGAAATGAATGAAAGCAACACTCCCCCCAAACTGAAAGATGATATGTCGCTCAAGAATAAATGGATGAAACAAATAAATTCTAATTGCAATTAAAAGAAACTCAATGCTTTGAAACTAAATTATTCACTTAGGAATTTAACAACAATTATTAGTCAAGGATGCAGTAGCAATAACTATTTCCTTTATCAACTGATGTAAATAAAATCAAACATAAACAAGATCCTCAATCCGAGAACTCTGACAGTAATAGCCAATGTCTTTGCAGTTGTTGATCTTACACTCCACATTAAAACGACTGATTGGAAATAGCAAGAAATTAAATCAACAATGCTATTTAGTAGAAATGAACATCAATCTGTAATGAACAACAAAGTCAGTTTACTGGAATGAACAACGAAGATTTATAATTGAAACGAACAACATAACAATATAGTTTGCAGAGAATAATAATCTTATTATGATGAAAAAGGAACAGAAACGTGATTCAGTTACAACATATACAATAAAACAATTCATAAACTCTTGAATCAAGGAACAATAAAGCAATGAGATTCAAATAAATGAAAATCAAACCAAACCATCACACATCTGTGATTGTTGAAATCATATAATATAGATGAAGCAGCGAGTTCTACCGAAAGGCGAGCTCTAGTTGCCAACGTACCTTAGTTACTTCAGAGAATGGAGAGGAACACCAACTCTTTTATTTATTAATCATCAAACTGCGAAATCATTACAACGTATTTGCGCTCTACAATTTTTTTTTGTAATTGAGAATTACAATGGTAATACAATAGTCCCCCTTTCCTCCTATCCTACCCTATCTTATCAATCCATATCTTAATCTCTCATAATCTATCCCATAATCTCCCCTCTTTTGATCTTTGTTCTGATTTAAATACACAGAGAGAAAAGAGAAGTTACAACCATGATGATTACAATATGATTCCCATTACAAAATTGGATTATTATCAACAAATTGATAACCAAGTCATATCTGAAATATCTTCCCATCCACATTCAACAGGAACATGTCGAATTTGGTGTTGTAGCTGAGATAATTTGGAAAATAGCCACAACAGCGAATCTGAGAAAAATGTCTTCAGAGAACCTTCCGTTTGTCTTAGTACAAACCAAATTAGGGAAAACTACTCTTTAAAAACCTAATTTGGTCTGTTCTAAACAAAACCCATGTTTCGGATTTTCTAGATTCTTCTCCATTTGCCCGAACTGTTCAATACAAAACTATCACTTCTTATTACAACGAATTTCTGAGTTGGTACATTTAATGATAAGCTGGAGATCATATCTTCAATCTGGAAAATATCTTGGAGGCTAAAATGGTGAGTGATGGTACAACCAATTTATCAATAAACCATCATTGGTAAAATCATGCATAATCATCAATTTATTAAAAATAAAGGAGAAGAAATAATATATATCCATAAGAGCACAAATAATTATAAGATGGAATTATATGATAAACCATGATAAATGACATGATAAAGAAGAGAAGAAATGGATGAAATAGGTGTTAAAAGTGATAATAATAATTACATATTAACGGCCCAACAACATCTAACAATTGTTCAACTGATATTCAATGCCAAATTGAATATCTAGGACCACTATATGTTGTACCTTTTCTATTAGTAAAATTCTTCATGTTTATCTTCACATGATTCCTTCTCCATAAGATCAAGCTTTTATTTTGGTTCAGTTCTCAAATGAATTACTTAACACATATCCCTTAATTCCTCTGGAATATCCAATACATATATACTTCATTGATTTGTTGTCCAGAATTTTCATGTTTATCTTAGGTACATGCAATAAGCCTCACACCCAAAAACTCTAAGATGTAAAATAGAATGCCTCTCTCCACTCCAAGTCTCTTCTAATATCTTATTTCCAAAAATTAAACTTGGTGATTTATTGGTCATGTTATCACTCAGGGTGTCCCTAGGCTCCTAATAGGGATACGGTCGAGGTAACCACAAACCAATCTTCTGATTGCAGGTTCTAGCCCACCTGCAATCAGAGAGGGCTCTCTCCTTTTGATTCAACCTTAGTTGATGATTTTAGGCTAGCTTTCTGACTTCAAGGGAGTGGTTGATTTGTGATCGGAAGGAAGGTAGGATTCTCGAACAAAGAGGCACGGTAAGGTGTGATAAGTTTCGAACCATTGGGCATGGAGTCACAGATTGAGGCGTGCGAGCGTTTTCTTGGTCATAAGGGGATACAGAGCGGGATAGCCACACATGATACAATTCTCTGTCTGCTGAAAGTACGGAGTGAACATCAGGGATGAACGGCAAAGGAGAATCATTTCATCATGCTGACAAAGAGGAGAAGTGGATGAGTGGGATCCCGGAGCAGTTAAGAATTCCTAAGACATGCACTCATATGTGAAAGAAACAACATAAACCAGATCATTCAAGAATACAAGCTCATAACTGTTTCTGAAGAAAACATTGAAAAACGCAGAAATTGAACTTAAGGTGTATTGGAACAAATCTTAAGCTATTCTTTTTTCCTGCAATTTAGAAAGGTGGAAAGGTGGTAAAAAACATAAAATAAAACAGAGGAGAGGAACAATTGTGGGTCCCTGGTACAGAGCGACGTGGTGAGATACTAGAGGTAATGTGGTGAAGAGACTCCGATGCGATATCATGATAACGCGTTGGCAGGGAACAGGGGGGGGGGAATTGGGTTAGACACTTGGCGCTTGCGACTGCCGATCGGCGATATCGCAATATTGCATCGGCGGAGACAGAGAGGTGAATGGATTGGACACTTGGCGCTTGTGATCGCCGATCGCCGATATCGCAATATCACATCGGCAGGGAACGGATGGGTGATGAGTTGCATGAAGATGAGAGTGCAAGGTTGCGATGCGAAACGACTTTGAGGAGGAAAGAGCAAGTAAGTGGGTGTGAAGGGCATTTGAGGTTTCGGAAGGGGTCCGATTACCTCAGAGGGATTTTGTACTTTGGAAGGAGTCCATTGTATCTGGGAGGTGGTTTTGGAGGTCAGGGGTTCTTGCTAAGTTTCAGATAAACTGAGCAATTCCCAGGAGTTCTTATGGTTATTTTTCAACTAGGGGGAGGGATATTACGTAGGGGGATTTTACTTAATATTAATAAGGGGATGGGAAGAATAGGGAGTTAAATAATAATGCTAGTGGTTAATATGGAGATGGTAAGAAAGCGCTAAGTTCGGGAGAGCTTAGGCTGTTACAAGGGGATAGGACCATACTTTAGGAGAAAATATGGAACAACTTTGAGTAAAGCAGACCTTTACTCAAGCCAGTGTTATGAAGATGATGGAACTTAAGAGGTGTCAAGCAGATCTTGACCTCTTTTGGGGAAGTTAGTTAATGATTGGGGAGAACAGAGAAGGGGAGTCAATTATACCTCTTTTGAGCTTTTTTGCACACAAATCCTTGCTGATTATGTTCTGCATGATATGATACCTAAAAACCTGGAACTGGTCAGCAATTCAACAACCTCAGAACTACCTACCCAGCCTACTTGCCTAGCAATTTTTCTTCTTTTGTTTGGGGGTGCACTTAGACTTGCAAACCCGTCATTCATTTTCTTTTGATGCTTTCCTATCTACATACTACCCTTATTTCTTCTGGAGCCCAGATTAAGCTGTTGGGCTGCTCTGCTTCTCTACCTATCTAAGAATCTGTCAAGATTAAACTGTTTGCACAGATTTACAATCTCTATATTCTAAAACAGGAAATTTAAACCTAGGGAGACCAAGATTAAACTGTTTGGACCTCCCTTTAACTAAAAATAGCGATGTCGGGATAACTTTACAAAATCTGAAGGCAATTGGATGAACTTGAAGTAGCCTTCTTCACTTGGAGACTGTTCGAGCAAATATGGAGCATTGCAGCAAGCAAAGTACGACATATTTGGCCTGTGAAATGCCAATCATGAAAAATGAATAACCCGCTGTAGCAGGAAGCTAACAGGTCAAATAGTTTGTTGTAGCAATTGCGTTGGTCAAAAATATTTTTCTCAAAATGGCATTCTATTTCATGTTATCTACATTCTCCATGAAGGTCCAATTCAACTTCTTATCAACACCTTTTTTTAAAGGAGTTTTTGGAATGGTATTTCACCTTGAAATACTCTAAGATTTTGAAAGAAACTCAAATTCATTAGAACAATATTGATCACTATTATCACTTTTCAAATCTTTACACCTTCTTCATAGTTTACCTCTCATTGAAAGCAATAAAGATCTTAAATTTTTTTAGTGTGTGACTTTTCTTCATCATAAAATAAGCCTATGAATTTCATGAGAAGTTATTGATGAAAATGATAAAATAGTGAGATTATCCAATGGAGACCACATCCATAGGCCTACAAATATCATAATGCCCCAAACACCTATGTGAACTTTGATGTTATTTCTAAAGAAAATTGTGACCTCTTTTACTTTTTTAGAACATTCCTCACAATTTCCAAAAGTATTAGTCAAATAATCAATTCCATATTGTGCAAATAGCAACAACCCCCCATATTATTTAAGCCTTTAGCACCTGTTGGAGGCCAAAATAGTGTGGGAACCCTCCTTTACTTTTCTGGACTTCCAGATCATAATGAACTTCATGTACATTTTTTTCTTTCACCTTGAAAGTTTGATGCCTTTGTTTCTTACTTTGGTCATATTCCCTATGATTTCACTTAACTCCTCAAATCCCTTTGAAGTTCCTTTTCGAAAGCTTGTACAAATTTTCTTGGTGTCTTATAGAAGTTTGCCTATTTATGCCATCTGACACATGATTTTACTTGTGATATAGTGTGGTTCACACCAAATTTGGTTTTGCTCGTAATATATTATGTGTCATTCATATTTTATCTTTGGTCGTGACATGCCACAACATCACAAAATTATCTTTATTTCAAAAAAGAAAATCTTTAATTATTTTTTTCCCTCTAACTATGTCACATCCTTCAAATTTTCTTCCCCTCATGATGTATCACATGCACTTAAAATTCTCCTTAGCAACATGGCATGTGAACTAAACAATTTCTTTCCCAAATATATTGCATAGGAAAACCTTTTGTATGCAATGTATCACATGAACTTGATGTTTTCTCTCTTGTGGCATACCATATTCACCAATTTTTTTTTTTTAATCTTCTAGTGTATCACATTGTATTTATTTTTCCATGCAATGTATTACATAACACAATCTTCTTGCTTATGTGACACATTGCCCACGCTATGATACTTATGGTAATGTGTTTCACAATTAGAATCTTTCTCCTTCTATTTTACATGCATGGAAATATTTTTCATGCAATAAAATATTTTTCATGCAATATTTCATATTGTGTGGAAATTTCCATCTCTACAACATGCTCATTATTCACTTTCATACATAAAAAAGATGTGGGCCTTTTTGGACTTTTACAAAGGTTTTACATGTGAAAAAGGGATTTTCTCAACTTATATGATGTTCAATTGGAGAGTAGGTGTTTGTGGCTGGGGGGGATGGGAAGGTGTGGAAATCCTTAGCCCCAAGGGGAAAATCATTTCCACCTATGAATAGAGTTTAGTTCCCATGCCCCAATAAACCTTTCTTTTTGGAAAAATGTTTTTCATTTTGTAAAAAATTCCCATGGGATTTATTATAGAAATATGTTGGGTATTTTAAACTATTTTTAATCAATGGGAAGCCTCTTTTGTACTTCTCTATTGTTATCCTTGACTACATCCTTTTTACTTGATACAATATTTACTAGTGCTTGTGAAAAAAAGTTATAAAATTCTCAAAATTCATTTTTTTATACCATTCACATTCAAAATGCTTGGCTTGATCACTAAGAACCAATGAAGCATGTTCCCACCATACTCTCAATTATATCATCCACATCCACATCAACAACAACAATCAATGTTTTACTAGTAGATTCCTCTCGTCAAATGTTAGGATTCTAATTCTTTATTGGCATATTGTTTAGAAAAGAATAAAAGAATAAATAAAAATAAAGGCCAAATAGAAAATGAATTTCAACCACCTATATAACTCCCAAATCCTTTTTCTCACTATTAACAATGTTATACACTACCTAAAACCCCAAAAATCCTATTTTTAATTGTCGAGAATAATTTTTTTCATTTGACCAAACCTTCTAGAGAACCAAGAATTGAGTTCAACCATAAATTCTTGTCGTGGAGAAATTTAGCCAGTAGAATGGGGAACCATACCAACCATTCCCCTTTGTATCTATTCTCGTGCTATCTGACTAGGGAATTAATTTTGTGAGTAGGTGTTTGGTCAATTTAGTGTTTCCTAAATTGCTATATAAATTGTCAATCCGTGAGCCATAAACTGTTGAAGTGAAGTGCACTATATATGCAAGATAACCGTTTTCTTATTTCTTTATCGTTTTTTATTTTTGATTTGTTTTTGGAATTATCTTCTTGTTGATTTCCTAATGTGAGATGGTAATTCTAATAATCAAGTATGGATAAAAGTGTTCAAGGCAATGGTGACCTTTAAAATAATTTCCAAACTTCAAAGTGTTCAAAAGGTTTTCAAACTTGCAATGATGAAATCGATTACTGAGAGAAAATAAAGATGTACCTAAATTCTAATTAAACCAAATAGTGAACTAGTGACTATGAAACCTAGTATCCTCGTTGCTGTATAAAAAGAAAAAAAAACTAAACTCAAATCAATTCAAAAACTGTAAGCAAAGTAAGCTAAACCATATCACATCAACTCATTTCTGACCCCTCACCATTCGACTCGCTCTGGCTATAGGAGGTAATCATCAACAAATTGAGTAATCTTATATCTAAATTGCATAAAATAAAACTAAGATCAAACTACACATTCATTCTTCAGTCCCTCACCATTCAACTCGCTCTGGCTATAGGAGGTAACCGAAAATGATATGAGTAATCTAATCACTAACTTGCAAAAGTAAATAAACTAGTATCAAACCATACATTCCCACTCAATCCCTCACCATTCGAATCGCTCTAGCTATGGGAGGTAACTGAAAATGATATGAATAGTCTAATATCTATCTTGCAGAAAAGTAAATGAACAAAGCAAAACTGAAAGAAATAAACAATGCTGGAACTAGAACTAAGAAAACAAATCAGCAGAAGGACAAGATAATTCCATCATGTCATTAGTCATCAAAAAGCTATGTGCACTTGCCCGGGCTATCTATTAGAACCTGAAATGAAAACACTGATTAGTTGACATTTATTAGAAAGAATAAAAGAAACTATGAACAACAAACAACATGAATACCATGAGCAAGATAATATATACAGGCAAACATCTATGGCATCAAGAGCATAAATGAAGAAAATATGGAACTATACAGTAACTACAGAACCTTGGTGTATAGGGGCCCTCTGCAACCTCGGCCAATCAGAAATCAATCACGGATTTGAACTTAAAAGCAGTGTCTTCTCATATATTGAAATACAGCCATATCATAAGGACTAAGTCACGGCACGATGGGTCGTAAAAATAGTCAAGGTTACATATAAAAAGCTAGCCTATACGCATACGAAGATGCTTTATTTATAGCAGGAAATACATAACTAATTCCTAAGGTTTGCGCTGGTAGACAGACACGTAAATGACCATATTCAGAAATCTAGTAGTATGGTAGCCGTGAGAAATAAATCCAAGGAGGGTGGCTTGTTACATTAAGTTCACGAGCAATCCCCAGGTGTTAGCACACCTCCTGAGATTTAGGATTTTGCCACGCAATCCTCCTCGTGATGAAAAACAGAGTCCTACCACTGCAAGACTCCTAGTGTTGACCACCGTTTGACTGGCTTTGACTGCAGGCTTCTGTGAATGATTCAGCTGAACCAAGGGGACACGGTCCATGTCCACATCATTTGTAGCTTTCCCATGTGGCCGGATTCTCTAGTAGACACCTGTAACATAAACTTTAACAAAAAGGCTGCGGAAAGTGACAAGATTCCGCAGCTGATTGAGCAAAAATCTAAATCAAACAACAGTCACAAGACATAGTTAGGAAACCATTTATATGCTCTCTTTAAACTAATATGCAATGATTTGATAGCTTGGAGGTTCAGGTAACTGGAGAAAAAGGCTAAAAAAGTATATAGGGAAGATGTAAGTTTGGGACTCAAGAGTAGGTGAGTTAAACCCAACCACAAGGCCATAAAAACATAATGGAGGGCTTTATTTCCTGAAAATAAGTAGATATTTATAAATTTGAATCCCCTTTAAGGCATGAATGGTGAGATAGTGATTTTATTGGGCACCAACACTCTCTATCTATGCTTTCCTAAGGAAATTCACACAATTTAATTTGTGGATCTCCTTTTTCTTCCCTCTTGTTTCTTTCCATATGTAGTAAATATTATTTTCTAAGGGAATGTTTGTAGTGGTTTATTATGGTTCCATCATAGAAATTTTCTCTAAAGATGGTTTCCCATAGAAAATAAGGTGTTTTTTCCCTCACATATATATTTATATAGCCATTTCACTCTTTTGCAAGTAGTAATAATGCTAATATCTGATTTGTTGACATGCTTGGACTATAGAATCCCGACATGGTATCTAGGAGAACTATAAGTGGCAAAGAGGTTGTAAATTGAATTCATCCTTGAGAGAGAATAGGGGAAATAGGTAGGGGTTGGTACTTTAGGCCCAATATTTGAGATAATATTTACTTCATCAATCCCTTCCATGATCTCTAAATGTGGAGAAATCTATCAAATGTTTGAACACAAGACATACTTATAGTTAACCTCTCTATGGAGATAACCTAAACTAATAGCAATTTGTATCAAATGATAAAACACTCTCATCTTCATAAAATAGTTACAAACTAGTTTTTCTCCCATGTGTAGAGACCATTTCATGGATAATTCAATAGGTAGATGTGAATAATAGGTTAATCAAAGGTACCTTAGGGAAGGCCATTACATCATTCAAAAACTCAGTCTTATACATATGCTGCATGCTCCCAACTAAGGGATTTTAGTTCATAGAAGACTATATGCTATAGTTCCATCTTGTCTATAGGGGAGGTAAGGAAACACTAGGGCCTTCTAGGGATAAAATTCAAGGAGAGGAAACTTGGAACTTATCCAACAAATATGTTGAGAACACCTCAACAATTTATAGTGGCTATCCTCTGTTGACTCTATGGATAAGTAAATTATCTAGATTGGATAATTATATTGTTTTTCATCCATCATAATGATTTTAGAGTGGAAAAATTGGAGGAACTTAGATCATATAACCATTTTTATCGACGAGACCCAATTTGGCAAATTGGGGTCTAAAACCTTTTAGAAGCATTTTGAGTCATCGAATGCCATTTTTTGGAAGTAAATATTTGTTACTTTATTGTAGCACCTTCTTTTCATATTCTACACATAGATACTTTTCTAACAATGCAAGAATCACCTCAATCAGAGTCTGTATGCAAAAGTTACATCATTAAGAAATTGACCTTCCTACTTTGCCCACCATAATTCAAGAGGATACCAAGTTAGCCCAATTAAGCATGGAAAATGGGATATACACATGATCATGATGAATAATACTCTAGAAGAGTCTATATTGTAACTATAGTTAAGAGTTGAAGGAGTCAAACCTAACACTATTAGGCTATCAAGTTGTGTTATAACCAAATCACTAGGAGGAAAAGAGGTTCCATTCTTTTTGAGTGCATTTGTTCGACAGAGTAGCCAAGAGGGATTTGGAGAGAGGACATAGAGGGTATTTTTTCATTGTAATATCCCATAGGCCACATGCCTTACTTCTTTGTACTCACAACCATTTTCTATTTAGCGAAAGAGAACAAAACAACCTCACCTTCTAGTTAGGTTTTCTCTCAAAGGATTTCCTAGGATATATCTTGTGTCAGTTGTGGTTTGTGAGTTTTTATTTTATTGTTATCTATTTTCTACATAATTATAATTTTCATCCACATGCAATAAACCATAATTTACAAATCTTAAAATATAAAGAGAGATAAACCCTCATAGTGTAGATTTCATATTTTTAAGTATAATTTTATCATATTTGTTGTGACAAACTATCCAATGGAATATCCATGAAGGTTTCAGATCAATAAATGCTTGAAATTTCAAATAATCATGGATTCATGTGTTACATGCATTAATGAAGACTAGATATATATTCAATTGGGCTACCATATTTGTTGTCACCTGTGAGGGTGAAATATCAATAATGAAGTGCATAATGCCTTGAAAACATCCTAGATTCCATGTATCTTCCTACTTGTTAGATATAGTATGTATAATACATGCCTTCCTAGGAATGGGTTGGAAATGGAAATTTATTGATTTCCCTATCCATGTATATTGCCAATACTTATGGGAACACATGTGTCACATCTATTGTTGTAAGATTTCATGAGAGAAAATTTTAGCCTAAAAGTGCCCATGAAATTTTCGTGTAATTTCCATGTCATAATACGTAAGCCAATCAAAATATTTTAAATTTAAAAAGAGGTACATGCAAATATTTTGGAGGGAAAAGAAGAAAAACTAAATTATTATTTTTTTAATTGTATTTTTGGCTTATCTCCTTATAGGTTTACTCAAATTTCCACTGTAGACACTCATTGGATGGAGAATTAAATTCCATATCCAATGAGTACCCATTATGCATACTTTTAAGAAGACCCACATTGATAAAAAAAATGCAGATACATTAAAAAAGCATGTCCAACACATTTTTTTAATGTATCTGTAATTTTTATTAATGTGGGTCTTCTCAAAAGTATGCATAATGGGTACTCGTTGGATGTAGAATTAAATTACACATCCAATGAATGTCTTCACTTGAAATTTGAGTAAACCTATAAGCAGATAAGACAAAAATACAATTAAAAAATTAGTTTTCTTCTTTTCCCTCCAAAATTCATAACTCTTATTTTATTATTTTAACTATTATTTTATTATTTTTCCTTAGGAGGCCACTTTTAGGCTGAAATTTTCTCTAATGGTTACATTTAAGATCCCCCTATTTTAATTACCTTTCTATGCTCCAATACCTTGTAAGTTATAAAAAGTGACACTAATAGTTGAAAATTTCAGGGATTGGTATGTATTAGAAAATGTAACATACATCAAGATTTATGGTTTAAACAAACCCCTGCACTTGCTCTTGATAGTTATACCTAACAAGATAGTTCTATAAGAAGTGGCATATCATACTCTTGTCTATGGAATTAGAACAACTCTTGCTAGGAATAAAATACTGCCATGTGGGATCTTGTAGCTTCAAATATGGAAAAGAAGCGTATGTTGAAGCAAATGTCCTAACAAATTTCCATTTCGGGGAAGAAAAATTCCATAAACATGACCCCTGAAAAATTGTTAGTTAACACTACCAAGTATGTAAATAAAAATTATCTTATGAGACTAAAGTATGTAAGGATGAGGAAATATATATAAGAGATACTAACTATGATGAAATCCTTTATAGGATGAGAGGTAGATCCCAAACCAAAGGAACAAAATTTGAAAAAGGTGAAGCTAGGGAAAGATATTGTAGCTAAATAGCATCTAAAAAGGAGAAGGAAGAGTAAAAAGATGTATCTAAGGTATCAACTGAGAATAAAAGAATCAAGGAATATGAAGCATTAATACTTGTATGGGAAGAAGAAGCTATGTCTAAGGTAGTGGTAGAAGTAAAGAGAAAAATAAAAGAGTAGGAAGAGAGAGAGAAAATGAGAATAAGAAAAGAAAAGGTATAAAATTGAAGTGGGAAGAAGAAGAGGGACAAAGGAAAGAAGAAGAAGACAAGAAATCCTACGAGGAAGCATAATGTATAGATCTTATGAACGTCGGGCCATCAAAATCCATTTCAGACACACTTTGATTGGAGGATGTTTTCCTTTATGAGAGTTGGGATTGGGTGACTACAACTACTCCAAATTTGACAGGGTAGCTAACATGGACTCATTCATCTTTGACAAGGATAAAAGAAGGATTGTAAAGCAATATCATAAGAGACTTACCAATATAGGTGTTCCAACAATTACTATAGAAACACTATTGATCATGTAATATCCAATAACTATATCCTCATTGGGAGTGGATTTTACCTAGGCATTTGAGTAAAACATCAAAGATATGATAAGGGAAATAGATGAATATAAATATAATATTAGAGACCTAGAGGAAGAGGTTAGGTACTACAAAACAAATAGAACAAGTATCCTCAATTTCAAATCCTATTCCAATGAGGTAAGACAGGAGTTGGGGACCATTTTGAGATAGTTGTACACCAATATAAAGGAGCTTCAAGGCTTGTTTAATAAAAAAATTAGCACTAGCAGATACTGTAAAAAAATGTAAAGTTGCAAAAAAATTCTATGAGCATGGATAATCATAAAAGGTGTCAAAAAAAGAACCCAAGTACACCTGAATACCTTCCAAGAATGAGTTAAAATCAACTAAATTATGCATCTCTCAACAAATCCTAGCGGATAGGGGAGAAGCTAGAATTTTTTTTTATCAAATTCAAATGCCAATTGCACTTGCCTCCTTCCTATATCTCGAAATGGATTAAAATATGCAAATTAACCTAGAATTGTAGTTTTGGGCCAACCTAGAGTAGTAGAGAAAATCCTCATAGAAATAGAAGCAACTTTGCATCCTAAAGATATCTCCACGGGGATGCCTCTTAGAGTCACAAAGGAAACATTGAAGGAATATAGAGTAGCACATTTTTGTTGATTTTTATTTATATTTCTTCTGCTGATAATTCTTTTTGTTGTTTTTATTCCTTTGTACAGTCTTATCCACGATTTCATCATTAAGAAAATTACATAGAAGACATCAACATTGTAATATTTAAGATAATAGGATCACAAAGATATGGCCACATAAAGAGCACAAGAATTTACCCTAGGAAAACCCGCATGTGAGAAAAACCCAACAACCTTTTCAATAGAGAAATATGCAATTCAACATAGATACATATTAGTCAATAACTAGGTAAAACTTGGTCCATCCTCCTATTCAAGTCATTTTCCCATAGAACTTTGACCTTGCCTCAGAAGTGTTGGTTCACTGGCCCTCATAGATAACACTTTGTTGGCTCAGAATGTGCTATTTGTTGACCTAAGAGATGGCCTTCTTCATTGCCTCAAAATAAAGCCTTCGCTAGCCTCAGAGATGACATAGATAACTTTTGTTTTCTTGCTCAGAATACTGTGTATGCCTCAGACCTTTACTGTTGGCTAAAAAATTCATTCTTGCCTCAAACTGGGCTCTTCCTGCCTCATATATGTGCAAGCTTCATTCATGTGTTGAGGGAGGTTGAATTTCCTCTTATTTATAGGTTTTGCTGGTCCAAACAGGTGAAACCTTCAACTGAGATGACTTGATCATTTGAGGGGATGACTTGACTAGGAAGAGGTTGACTTCATCTTTTTTGGAGTAAAAAATTTAGCTTTTACAAATTCAAATTTTCTTCCTTTTCAACTGACATGAAGAAAATGTCTCTTAAATTTTTCTTTTTTTTTTCTAGCATGAAGAACATGCTTAAAAATATATTAAGGAATAAAATATACATTATGAAGCCCAACCATAGTTACAAAAATCACCACTCTGTATTAACTACGAAGGTATTCATAATGACTATCTAGATGTTCTCATGCTGACAAATTTATCTAATAAAACATTATAACTCATAGATAACATCATCATTTGGGTCAAAACTTTGACCTACATCAGCATCATCATTATCCAATAGGTACCATAGCCCATGTTAGCACTTTCTAACCACCGAACTAGTTGCCTCACCTCTTGGTACTCTGACTAGTCTAGGGTTTACATCACCAATGGTCAAACCCTAGGGAAACCCATGTCCCAAATCTTAAGGCCTCACTCTAGGACATGATGCTAAAAAAGGAACCCACTTCATTAAGTGTATGGGCCCCAGGGATCATTCCTATCAAGAACATATGTCCCTCATGCTATCTCACCAATAGTTCGGGTAATGCCCTTGTTTTCCACTCATCAACAATTCAATCCATTCTCTTGTTTTCACTAATATTTTAAGACCTGCCCTTGATTCCATTTATTAATAGTTTGGACTATGCTTCTATTATACTAACAGTCTGATCCATGCCCCTAATGATGTTACATCAATACTTCTGATCATTAATAGAGGGATTCTCCACAATTCCAAGCTTGTCCCTAAAGTATACAAACTTTGCTTGAGACAAAGGCCTTGAAAACATATCAATTGTCTTGAGCTTCACTTCTCTCTTCCTGTACCATGTATTGATACTAGATCTTAAGGTTCCTTGACTTGTCATCAAGCTATCATCTCCACTTGATCAAACAATCATGTAAGTTGTAACCATTCCACTTCTCAACTTGCTAATCATGTTGCAACATACTCTGCCTCTCAGTGCAACAAATGTTTGCTTCATGCTCATCCAAAATATCATAATGGAGCCCAAACTAAAGTAACATACAAACTATCTTTGTCTTTAGCACTCCCCGCCAATGTGAATTTTTGTAGTTGTACTTCTCTGTTTGAGACATATTTTAAACCATAATTGACTATGTCATGACCAATTGTACCATGCCAGTACTTCAACACATGTTGAGATACATTCCTTGACTCAACTACAAATTTATCTACTTCCTCCACTTGATTCATCATCTTGATTACATCAATTACCTTACCATGAAAATCTTGATTTTCTCCTTGTGCCACTGGTGCTATTAACTATCTAATCAAGATATTTCATCTTGAATTATGTGGTCAGCTCCCTCTGAATCTAAATGAAGGTTCTTGGAGAAGCCTTGAATTCTCCCTCTATACAAAAATTTTTATCAATACAACTTCTTTTGACACATGAGCTCTTCTGCTTTTGTCAGAGAACAAATCATATAGGATTATCCTTGATCCATTAATCCAAGAGGAATCTATACAAAGCATTCCTTCTACTTACAAACATAAGATTTCTTCATATACCTCACAAGTTTGAGGTAGCTATTACATACACTTCTTCTTTCATCAAAGAATATTATCTCTACATCTATTTGATGTAATAACATAAGTCATAATAAAATTTTAACAGAAGTGTACCTGACAAAAATGCCCCTTCAAAGCCTTCTCCCTCTTACCAAGGTAATCCTTTGCTTTTTACTTCTCTTAAGTTTCTATCTATTGTACATTTAATCTTGGAAGTCATCATTAGATTGTTTCTGACATAGATCAAGACATATTTCAATCTTGTTGATATGTCTGCTCCCTCTGAACTCAAATCCAAACTAGGACGATATATCTCAACACAAGTCCCTATTTCTATGAAAATATTCTTATCACAAATTTTATTTTTTCTTCCACCTACTACCATAAACTAGGCAACCATTAATATATACCGACAATTCCCACTAGGAGGTCACGGAACACAAATTTACAAACAAGAAAAATATACAAGGACAAGAGTAAAAAAAACAACAATAGTAATAATCAATAAAGAGAGATATAAAATACTTATCTTTTGAGAACATGCCAACTCCCTCTTGCTCTTATCCTTCTTGCTTTCAACTTTCAAACCAACCTTGTCCACATCATCATCATGGTGTCATTATTCCTTTATAAGAGCTAGGGTTTCTTCTTTCAGCATAAACGTCCAATCCTATGGTTGTATCCCTAAACATTGGGTTTTTTTAATCCAAGATTTGTCACTTGCTATGGTTTACAAGCCCTAGAATTTCAATAAAATTTCAAAACCCTAGAATCATCATGAAACTCATCATTGTTTCATCCATTGATTAACCTTGGTCCAAGTAACTTTGCTTTCTCATTGTAGCAAAAAAACTAGGTATTTATTTCAATTTGAAAGAAATAAATCCAAGTAACCATATCATCAATAAATGAAAGGTCAACAGATATGCCATTAATTCTTTAAAATCTCGACAACAACAATTCATCCAATTCCCTCAATTTTTTATGATGGGACAATACCAAATCTGCAAGTTACTGTGATCTTTAACCTGTAGAGGGACTCAATCTCATTACCTTGTCATGTCCAACGAATTTGTTTCACAAAAAATATGATAGTGACAATAATATTTAAAATTTAGTTCTTCAAGATTGGGCATCCATATTTCAATAATAGGATTCATGGAAACACAAAATATTTTCAATCTACTTCAACATCAAACCTTTGGTAATATCTTCAATTGTTCATTATTGTGTTAGCAACAATATAATTTCTTTACTTCTCACAGTAAGGCAGTATGAGACATTTTCACTTACAATACTTTATACACAACTAATATCATACTTGAATACAATGCATCTAGTTTTGGTAAAATAGATGGACATTGACACATTTCTTTGAACAAATCATACCAATACATGATGAAAGTTTTCATATTTTACTTTAAACAGAGTTACTAAGAGTGCTTCAAACAATGGTGTAGAGATGATACATATCTCCCTTTCCAAAGGGGTCTAGAAGACATTAAATTTGACTTTTGAACATCTTATATTGTAGTATGCTTTGCACAAGCTAGGAGTCAACTAATATAACTTGAAGGAATGCTTCAATCTTAACAATTGTGAAATGTTAATGCTACTTTGAGTATATTTAGACTTACCTAAGAGCTTTAGTGAATCTTATGAAACCTTTTGGCTTGGCATAAAGACTCGATAGAATTCTTCTAGAGGTTTTCTTACCTTCACATGGAGAAGAGCTTTGTCCTTCAATGATTCCTCCCTTTTACTTTGTCCCGATTAGAGTACAAATTACTCATAGCTACAAATTCAACTGTAGACTTGTTTTTAAGACTAAATATTGAGGTGGGTATACAAGATCCCTTTTTTTCAAGATAATTAGTATTTATTAAATCATTCACATGATTCCTTATATGATTTTTCTCGGCCTTAGTTACAGAGGCTCACAATGACTTCTTTTTTATATTGGCCTATCTTTAAATAAATATGCTTTCAAATTATTTTGGAATGTAACTTCCACTATGACACACAAATTTGGTTTTGCACGATCTATCCAAAGAACACTTACATACCTAAAATCTTGGATTGTAGTATTATTATTTCACTTTCATTGAACTTCATGTTTTATTGCTACACCTTATATCTCTCATGCTCTCTAATACAATTGAACAATTGGTCATTCAATACAAGCTCGAACCCTCAAAACCTTTTCATTCTTCTTCTAGATATGACATTTGTCCTAAATTATTCTATCTACTTACAACAAGGATAAAATAACATCAACCTTTAATGGTTTAATACTGCTTGGATAACATATTGAGGTCCTTAGGCCTCTGAAATTTTCTGAAATGATTTTGTTTTGAGATTTTGATATAGGACTTCGGTCCTTGACTTGTCAATATGAAACTAGGGTTGAGATTTATTGACCATCTCAAATCTTGTCTTTCTTATGATCTGAGTTATATAGAGCATAGAGGATATAAATTTAGGATCCAACCTTAAGTTTTACACTTTCAATCTTGCTTTAGAAGTTTAATCAATACTTCATAAGTCGATTCATACTTTGAACTTATTCTTTCGGTCTTCTATGATTTTTTTGTGGTGGATTCGGTCATCTAATATGTGAACCGAGGAAACCTTATGAGAATTTCATATCTCTTGAGAATCCTTAGATTTTATGGTAATTGGCATGGGCTAAACTTCCATACTATCATTTTAAGTATTTACATGTCCTTTATTTATTCCTTGAGGATTTAGATTAGCCTTTATGCTTTGATCTTGGTCAAGTACTTTTGGATCCTTGCAATCGTCTTCTGAGGACAAAAATTCAGACTAGGGTTTATAGATCAAGCCTTAGAAATAAGCTTGATGTTTCTATTTCATCCATAACTATGAAACCATGTTTATTTTTATTTATATGTTTTCTACACTAACAATTTATTTTGATGATTTTATTCCTTCTTACATTCTTATACACGATTTCATCTTTAAGAAAAATTACATAGAAGACATCAATAATATAACATTTAAGATAGTAGGATCTTGAAGAGACAACCAACAAAGAACACAAGAATTTACCTTGGGGAAACCCTCATGGGGGAAAAACCCAACAACCTTTTCAAAAGAGAAATATTCAATTCAACAGAGATACATCTTAGTCAATAAGTGGGTCAAACCCATGACTCCATCCTCCTAGTTATGTCGTCTTCCCATAGAACTTTGACCTTTCCTCAAAAATGTTGTATCACTAGCCCTCATAGATGACACTTCATTGGCTTAGAATATGCTCTTTGTTGACCTCAAAGATGGCTTTCTTTTGCTGCCTCATAATAGAGATTTTGCTAGCCTCAAAGATGACATAGATCACCTTCGCTTGCTTCCTCATAATACTTCATATGCCCTAGACCTTTACTGTTGGCTACGTACTTCATTCTTTCCTCAAAATAAGCTCTTCTTTCCTTAGATATATGTAATCTTCATTCATGCCTTGAGGGATGTTGAATTTCCTCTTATATATAGGCTTTGTTGGTATGAATGGGTGTGACCTTCAACTGAGCTGACTTGATTATTTGAGGGGATGACTTGACTAGGAGGATGCCGACTTCATCTTTTTGAAGCCAAAAATTAGCTTTTACAAATTCAAATTTTCTTATTTTTCAACCAACATGAAGAATATGTCTCTTAAATTTTTCTTTTTGTTTCTAGCATGAAGAACATGCTTACATTATTGAGAGAAACCATAGTTACAAAATCAACAATTTCAAGAATGGTAACTTGTTAAGTTTATTTTTGGTCACATATACAAAGGATATGGGCATCAAGTCCCGAAATGAAGCCACTTATGAAGTTACATTAGAAAAATTTCGTCGGGAGAGTAACAATAATTTCTTCTTACCAAGAAGTGTGGATTGCATACTTCAATGATAAAGTTGAGGGACATGTATAATATTTTTCTTTACACCATAATTCATAGTATATAAAGTAAGAAAAAGACAAATTAGGGAAATCCAAGAGTTGTAACTACTAATGGAAAGTCAAGAAGTCCCAAGATATAGCCATGTATGAGCTGACATTGGAAAATTTACTCTTCATGAGAGTAATAATAATTTCTTCTAACCATGAAGTATGGTTGCATCTTTAAAAGATAAGATTGAGGAACATATATAATATTTTTCTTTGCACCATTATGTATAATGTATAAAGAAGGAAAATACAAATTAGGAAAATCCAAGAGTGTAACTACTAATGACATATCAATAAGCCCTAAGAAGTAGTTGTAACTCATTGGTTATATGTTTCCAAGAGCACCTAGTAGAAAATAAATCTTAATTTTTTGTAACTTTTGGAACTATTTATTAATTTTTTAATGAGTGTTGGGTTGTGTTATATTCTTTCCATGACTATCCGACATAGTTAATCGGGGGGTTAGAATGGGGGCGGAGCCCCCCCTTCATTGCGCCGATTGCGTAGCGGGGGAGTCACAGGGTTTGAGGGGTGCAGATAACCCAAATCTATGGGTTTCGGGGCAGTGCCCCGAAACTTTTTGGTTTTGGACCCTATGTTAGGTTAGGCGGACCTACCTACGGTTTTGCGCATGATTTTTGCACATGGTTTTGGACGCGATGGTTTTCGGTCCATGATATTGGATGCTTTGGCATGTATAAATATGTATTGTAACATTGAAAAGAACATAATGAAAAATCAAGCTGGTAGTCCCAGTTTTGGGATCCAAGGGAAATTCTCTGTGTATATGTGTTTTATGTGTTATGCTCTCGCATTGTTTATTTTATGTGTTTTAGAATTCGTATGTAGGTAATTTTTATATGGGGTTAAAACTTACATTTGGTATGAGAGCTCTTTTGGCTTCAAGGGGACACCTTTGTTGCTGAGGAGTTTCGCTCAGGCCTGTGGTAGACCCTATTCAGTGGGAGATCTGCGGGATCGATTCTGGTGGTGAAAGAAGATGGTGAGCAGTGGAAAGATAGAGATCAAGAAATTTAA
>APFE030807268.1:68421-90980 GCA_000404065.3 Pinus taeda | reverse complement strand
TCTTGGAAAAGAACCCTACATATCATTCAAATACAAAGCACATTGATGTTCAGTATCACTTTGTGAGGGATATGATAGAAGACAAAAAGGTGTTGCTGGTAAAGGTGGACAGTTTGAAGAATACTGCAAATGCATTGACAAAATCTGTGAGCTTTGAGAAGTTCTCTTGGTGTAGAGAAACAATGGGCGTTGTAGGGCTAGATAAAGGACTAAGCTCTCATGTGCCCCTCCATGGAAAGAAACCAACAAGTGGGAGAATGTTGGGTTGTGTTATATTCTTTCCACGACTAGCCCACGTAGTTAACCGAGGGGTTAGAAGGGGGCAGAGCGCCCCCTTCATTGCACCGATTGTGTAGCAGGGGGAGTCACAGGGGGTTTGAGGTGTGCAGATAATCCCACTCTATGGGGTCCGGGGTAGTGCCCCAGAAAATTTTGGTTTTGGACCCTATGTTAGGTTGGGAAAACCTACCTATGGTTTTGTGCATGATTTTCGCACATGGTTTTGGACGTGATGGTTTTCGGTCCATGGTTTTAGATGCGATCATTTTCGGTCCATGGTATTGGATGCTTCGGCATGTATAAATATGTATTGTAACATTAAAGGAACATAATGAAAAATTAAGCCGGTAGTCCTAGTTTTGTGATCCGAGGGAAAATCTTTGTGTATATGTGTTTTATGTGTTATTCTCTCCCATTGTTTATTTTGTGTTTTAGAATTTGTATGTAGGTAATGAGAAGAAGCCCTCATGGCTACTTTTGAGGAGAAGTAATTTTCATGTTGTGTGATTTACTTACCGAGAACTAATTTCAATTTTTGTATTGTCATCTCCATTGCTATAATGTTATACTGTTCATTGGACATACATTCTGCTATGAGTGTTATAGCTTTAGATTCTAATTGTTTTTCTAATATTATTCTTTTAAGATGATAAATGGATGGTTGTGAATAAACTCATTGTTTTAGACTAATCTTTTCACTTATATTATTCATTTATGTTTTTTAAAATAACTTACTATTTCCAAAATGCAAGCAAAGACATGTAAGTTTTACCTTTTGTTTCCTTCATTGGTCTACTCCAAGTATTATAGTTAAAAAAAATATTTCAACACATAGAGTAGATTCATTCCACATACTACATTTTTTATATCCACATTACTCCACACTCATTTTCAGTAATGGATATTGGGCCATAATCTAGATGGGTCTCTTATATCAAATGTTGTGAGGTGTAATCAAGACTTCATATGTGGTAGTACCCCTATATGTTGAAGGGCACTTTGACTGGATCAACACACATGCAATATTCTTAGTGCACAATTCTCATAGGTTATATTGACCAAGATGTCTTATTTTGAGATGTCATAACATCATGCTTAATTCTTTCATTATTGTCAGTGAGGTGACCTTTCTTGTTAATGGTGCATTGCTACTACCCATGACTTAAATAGTCATATCTAACTTGTATAAAGTTCTAAGCTAAACACCTTTGAAAGAAAAACATATCTACTTAGACCCATCTACAACGTCTTTTAGAGAAGATTGTTTCAACACCCACATTAACAATTTGGCTAACTAAAAATAAGTTTCATTCCAATCTTGGATATGTTGCACATTGGATATCCACTTCATGAATATGTCTTTGTATTGGACTTCAACATTGCCATGTTTGATAATTTCATAACTTAAATTATCCCCAAGAATTATTTTCCCTCCATGTGATTCTTCATAATCCACAAAGCACTCCTTACATGTAATTATATGAAAGGAAGCTTCTAATTTAATAAAAAATGCATCCTCATGGAAATTGGTGAACAAACCTATTGAAAAGAGGTATATGTTGCCCTTATAACTAGAAATCACAACAGATCAAATCACCTTTATTTTCTTATTTCTCCTTCGAAGGATTGACCTTGTATTTTCTCTTCTTAGCCCTCATTCATAACACCTTTATCAAATAAAATCTTGTTACTTTCTACCTTAACTAGCATACTTTCTTGTAAGTCTAGATTTCCTTACCCTAGTGAAGAGATCTTCCAAATCAATGTTCTCTTTCTCTTCCCATGCAACAACTAACTCATGATCTCACCCAACTTAAGATTCTATAAATTTGTAAATTTATTAATGGAAAATATTAGATTCTCCTAAGAATTTGGAAAACTATAGAGCAAGGTTATGCATAATTCATTGTCCTTTTCTCCATCACTAGTGGTTTTGAGCTAAATAAGAAAGGCATCAAAGGCATTAAGGTGATCTACAACTCTATCATCATTCTTCATCTTCAAGCATACAATTTATTTTTCAAGAATATCATCACAAGGGATTTTAGCTTCACACAATAAAAAAAGATTATCTGAAAGTTTCTTTTTTCTAGCTTCCCTTGCTTCCTTAACATAGAATAGGATAGGTTAAGACCAATCAAGGTGATGACTTTGTCATTTATTTTGTCCTAATCATATTGCATCATAGCATTGGGCTTCATGTCCTTCATGAGGAAAAATTCTGTTTGCTCTCTTTCAATAAGTAGATATTCCATATTCAACTTCCATAAATTGAAGTTTTTCCCACTAAATTTCTTAATCTTTGAACGTTTAAATGCCATTTCTTCTACCACATATGCCTTCCTAACCAATCATTGAAGCTACCTACTTCAAAAATCATTAATGCAACAACACAACATTGTCTGGATAGAAATCCTCAAACTAAATAATTAAATATCTAATTCGCATATTAATACCTCAAAACAAGGCCTGGACAACCCAAATTTCCACAAACCAATAACTTAACAACAAAAGCATCCCCTTAAAATAGTGACAACTACTTTAATAACAATGGTTAAACCTTAAAAGTAACATAAGTCCAAAATCTCTTCCACTAAGTCCATAAATTATATAATGTTGAACTCTTCAAATCTATCTAATATGGTTGGAAATACAATAAACGCTAAATTAATAAAAAATACAATAAACAATAAGTTAATAAAATATATAATATATCTATTGGCTCGTCCCCCACATTCTCATAAAGTAAGAATAAATATACATATATATATAAATTATTTTACATTTTATATTCATTAATATTATTAAATTTATTATATACAATAAAATTATTGTAAATTAACTAATAAAAAAATAATCAAACACTAATAAATTAATTATATTTTATTTATATACGTAAAATTATTACAAATTGAGTTTTTTAAGTTACCTTCGTAAAAACTAAACCAATCATTATGATATTGAAGACTTTGCCTCCTGTAAAAAAATAAAAATTAAACTCTCTAGATTACCTACGATTGAAAATATTGAAAGATTGAAAACATTGAAAGAATTGGGTAACCTATGTGGGGCCCATCAAGTTGACAATTTACATCGAATTCACTCATACCATGACATTTTTTCTTTACCCGTGTTTAAGCCAAAAACTTACATCCAAATTTTGTTCTTTTCTTCCCTTCCCACGTGAAATGAGAATTTAAATAGTTAGAAATATATATAAAAAAAAAAAAAATCATATTATTTCATTAGAACCTAAGCAGTAAGTCTTATTCAATTACACTTATGCAACTCAATTATGACTGTTTGCCCCAATGGGTTGAGTGCACCTGAAAAGTGGACATGAAAGGTCCACTAACCAAATTGAGATTCAAGTAAAACCAAGTGAATTAACTCCACCTAGAGGGTGAGAATATGGGTAAATGAAAAATCGAGGTAACTAATACTTTGTACATGTGATAGTTAATTATGATTCAATGGGTTAAGTTACTTTAAAATATAACAATGAATTTTTTGAGTAAATAATGGTTTGATTTCGTTATATATATGATTAATTTTTTTGTTTGTTTGTCAAATTGTCTATGATTTTTTAAGCTTGATTTGTGGCTTGAGAAGTCGGGATCTAAGGGCATTTCAGTCTCAAAGTCACTAGGAGCATTTAAGGGCATCTAAGTCATCAAAGTCACTCGGGGATCGTGGAGTGGGCCACACCAACGCTTAAGCTTTACATGTGGTTTGAGGAGCCACGATCTAGAGGCATCTAAGCCGTCAAAGTCGCTCAAGGATCACGACTTGGGCCACACCACCCCTTAAGCTTTCTTTTGACTTGAGGAGCCACGATCTAGGGGCATCTAAACCGTCAATTTCACTGGGGGCATCTAAGCTGTCAAAGTCACTCGGGGATTGCACCCGGTCTAGGCCACACCAACTCTTAATTGAGTTGATTTTTTTCGCATGTCTCCTCCCCCTAGACACAAGGCACAACCACCCTGGGTGAGGTTTGATCTTAGGTAGCCTTACTGATGAGGCTCATCCTCAACGGGTTGTGCTAGTGAGACTTGACTAATATATGATTAATCATTATAAATATAATTAAAAATAAATTAATTATAAAATAAAAAAATAAGTTATTATAAATATTATTACAATAAATTATTTATAAAAATAAAAATAAAAAATTATATTAATAGATGTGTTTATTTTGGAATTAGGTTTCTAGAACATTAATTTAATAATAATTACGAGGTGGATGGTAGTGATTTAACCTCCCACATAATATTTTAGATTATTAATAATAGTATATAAAAATTAAAGGTTGAAATTTATCTCCAAAATAGTTTATGATTTTTTCTACTTTTTAATTAAATTGATTAATTAAAAACAAATGTCATATGATAAAGCAAGTTATGGTTTTATGGGCATTTGGTATTGATGAGTCATGATATTGGCCCATAGTATTTTAACAATGCCTATTTACATATTGAGAATCTTCATGGCAAAATGGGGTAAATATCCATGGTTAAGAATCTTGTTCCATGTTTTTTTAAATGTATATATGTTTAAGTTATATATTAATTTTATTTTATAATTAATAATAATAGTCTTAATTTTTTTATAATTTAGTTAGTTTTTATGATTTTTTTGATATTAGCAAATTGAAGAAGTGTTTTGATGTTTATTGTGGACTGATAGGTTGATGATTGATGTCTATCACTCTTTATCATCCATTTTTAATTTATATGGTTGTGCTACTTTATTTTAATTTTTACATTGGATATTATTGGATTGGTAGCATTTTTCTAATTGATTAAATTATGAGTTTAGGTGGTTATGAGCAATCCTTTTTATATTATGGATAGGCATGATGAGGAGTTTGATTATATGGATGATGTGACAAGGGAGGTAGAGACATTTGTTGACTTTCAAAAGGATGGTTCCACTAATGATGTAGTTAAGATAGGAGACATCTCAAAATCCTCTCTCGAAGATGAACTTAGCATATAATGTAGCATGTTGGAGTCATCACTCGAAACCCGAGTAAATATATGGAGATTCGGTCTGAAGATTGATTATAACTACCTATCAACGCCACATAATTTGGATATTAAAGGTTATTATGTATCAAATGGACTAGAAGAAGTATTATTAGATCAGAAGAATAAGATGTTGGTGGAGATCTTGAGTCTAGGTCTAAAGAGCATATTTGTTCCTTTTCTAGCATAGGATCTAGCTTTGATAAGCATACAGAATTAACTCTGGCCCATCACTACAACCAACACAAACTTCCTCTTGTTATCTCACCTTTGAAAGACTATGTTTCCGATGAAAGGAAATATACAAGATGTTTTCTATCCTCTTATTCAAATCCTCCATGAAATGGGTAGTCTCAAGAGAGATCACCTAGTAATATTGGTGTGGGAGCCTTATCTACATTAAAGGAGGTTATTTCATATTAGGATAACATTATAACCATCTTTGCAAGCCTAGAAGAATCCAATCAAAACATTGAAGTTCATGAGAAGGAATTAGAAAATGACTTGGATGAGGGAGTAGATTCCAAGCAATCATCTTCATTGATATTGAGGCCTCATGCTTGGCATATCTCCCCATGTTTCCCCTCCACCCATGACAGAGTATAGATTAAAGGGATTAGCTTATGAAATAGATCAACCTATTATTATAACTGAGCACATTGTTGAGGACCTTTTAGGCCCAAGTGTCAAGAAGAAGAAGAGGAGGATGTGTGTAAAAACGAAAGTTAACTCTGCAAAGTTATCCTATATGATGATATTAAACTTAATGAGGTTATTAATATGGTCAAACACATATCAGTAGGGTGCATATTTGGATAAAATTTTAGTGAACCCAACATTTGATCCTATATGGGTAAGGTTTGGAAACCATTATTAGGCTATGGTACCAAAGTTATTTTTTCTTGCAAGAGGATGGTTAGCATTTAGCTTCCTTTTGGTAGGGGATGAAAGGAAGGTGTTGTCTTGGTTTTTATTTTGGGCTCAAACACCTCTCAATTTAAAAAGGTGGTGTCCCTCCTTTGATTTCCAATCTAAAAGAATGTATCACACATCAAAGGAGATAATCAATTCTTTAGGTCACCATGTGGAGGCAGACATAAATTTTATCGAGACTAATATAATAATAATCATCTGGATTCTAGTTGGAATTGATTTAAGAAATAGATTGGTACCAAAAATTATGATTTAGAAGGGATCATCCACACTTAATTTAGAGCTTATTACCATGGTGTCCCTTCATATACTTCAAATGCCAACAACTAGGTCATCTAGCTAAGAATTGCACACTCCCTTTCAATAACAAAATTGGGCTACTTTACTGTAGCATTTAAAAGGGTCCTTCACTAAGTGCTCGACATTTTTCCTGTTAAACTTGGTGTTGAAAATTTGACTTGAAGGCCATGAAAAATAGAATCTTTAGGAAACTATCCTCTAGAGAGATTAGGAATCAAACATATTATTGAATAATCATAAGCTAACTAGAATAATAATCATGGGTAGTAAATTAATATTTTGGAGTCTCCTCCACATAAAGGTGTTTCTTTGGTGGAGTTAGATCCTTTATTAGTTTCATTGATTGGAGATAAAGGAATGGTGGTGAAACCCTAGGCACATCCTTATATTAATCTTACAATTCGCCTAGATGACTATTCTCCATGTAGGAGACCCATGATGTAGTGGACCTTCTACTTAGTTACTTTAGTTTTCTCCATAGGGTAATCATAATAGTCTCTCTTGAATGGAGCCTTGATATCAAATCCAAACCACAGTAACCATGCGAAAAAAAAAGTCTCACCTGGATATGAGAATAAGTATAAGTTGAGACACTTGAAAATTTTCTCTTTAGCCAAGAAAGGGAGGGTTAAGGGTGGTTTAGCTAAGAACTTGGTTATAGAGGTTAGATGTATGGGTAAGGAAGGTGGTATTTTATCTCATGGACTCAATGGAAAGCAACATTGGAAGTATAATATGGTAAACAAAGTTCAATATTGGGGGTATGTGTAGAAATTCTCACTGTAGATTAATCTGATTATGCAATGTACTAAAGCAAAATACTTAATCTACTTCTACAATCAAACTTGCGGAAACTTAATCGATTTTGAGCAAGATCAAACAAAACACATATAAAAGAGAAGAAGATTCAATCACACATGAAACGTAGAAGAATACTCTAGGGAAAGCCTCAGCTAAAAACCTTGCTATCTGTATTATCATACAAGTGGAAATATCTCAGGATTACATAAAGCTTTAGTTCTCAAGCTATCAAACTCTCAGTACAATCCATCATTGTTGTCATAGACAAAATAGACAACACATATGCCTTCTCCTCTATCCTCCAAGCCTCCTATTTCCTTGCGCAGTTTCTCCTGGGTCCTCCAACTGTAACCTGTGTGATTCTCACCTCACACACTGCTCTGACCTTTGTAGTAACTGTGCAATCCTCAAGGAATGAATTCCTTTTGCATGCAAGAGATATTCACATGGGAATATTCTAGAAACTGATAGTACACTGTCCCTACCTTTAATCTCATCTGGGTCTTTGTCTGAACTAACATGCATGAGTTATTTATGAGAGAATATTTAGTTATCTGGAGAACACTAGTTGCATGCATGCATACATTAACTGACTGAACTCACAATTAGTTCCACAAACTGTTTGGAACTAATTTAACTGGACTTAACTTAGTTAATTGAGCTAACTAATTACAACTCAATTACAACTCATCCTTATCTCCTTAATTAAGGGATAACTTCCTCAATCAAAGGGATAACTGTTGCATGTCTTCTTTTTTTTTTGGTAGGTAAGCACCCATGGGGGATTTGAAATAGTGACCTATCGCAAGGAGTTTCTTAACAGTGCACCCATTCACCATCAATCCAAAGCCCCGTGGGCACAAACTGTTGCATGTCTTCACAAAGACTTCATGTTTGAATTTATTCAACTAATTAACTCAAGATGAATTAATTAATTATTTTTCAAACCGCTGGTGAGACTAAATTCAAATTTTAATTCTCAATTTTAATTCAAGGACAAATTAAAATTGGAATATATCCTGAAATGCTATCTATAGCAATGCTATTTTTAGCATTTCTTGTTGCTATTTTCAAAAGTATGCCTTATGGATGTTGTCTTCCCATCATTTGTATGCTCCTAAATTGTTGAGTAATGGTAAGTTCCTCCAAAAATATTTCTTTAAAACATATAGTGTAAATTCATAATCTTAGAAAAATTCTGTTACAGGAATCAATGGTTGAGGGTGGGAAATCAGTTACCAATTTGGGGAATTTATTTTCACAGTGGGATTTTCCTTAAATGCTCATGGAAAATTGGGAGGACACATCATCAGATGTTATTTAACATTGTATCACCAAAATAATATTGGTTTTAACCATGTATGTTAATTTCTACAAACTAATTCTTAATAACAACATAAAATACACAATGGCATGCATGCACACACACATAGACACATATAACATAGAGGTTTTACCTTGAAAAGCTAAACTGAAAAAACCATAATGTTTTTATAGTATATTGTCTCTTTAAAATGTTACACTATAATATGTATATCCCACTGCACCCATAAACCCCAAATCCATTGACACTAGATTAGAATACAACTATAGTTCCTTAACTAGAATTACAAAACCATGGGTGGAACCACCACATGTAAAAGTGAAAATTGTGTTGAAAAAACGGATACAAAAAGTTTCTCAACTTTTTTTAGGGGATTTCCCCCCTGTGGCCTCCTTGCTAGGTCTAGTACATATGAATTGCATGTGTGACTAACTGTGTAGAGAAATATAACACATACAAAACATTATCCCACTTATTGTTTTATTTGTATATAGGGGGTCACAAAAGCACATGATCAACAATATAATGCACCAATTCTCATTGTTTTTCTACACCAAGGAAAATTCTCAATGGTTATACACTTTGTTAGTGAATCTACAACATTATTCAAGGTGTCCACCTTCACCAAAAACACCTTGTTGTCTTCATTCATGTCTCTCACAGAGGATACTTGAAATCAATATGCTTTGTCTTTGAATGAAAAGTCGTGTTCTTTGCCAAGAATACCATACTTTGACTATCACAATTTATCCTTATAACTTTTTATATCACCCCAATACATGAACACAATATTTGTAGCTGTATTGCTTCCTTACTTACATGAGTAACGATAATGTATTTATCTTATATAGTTGAGAGTGCCACTATAGACTGTATCTTTCTCATCCAAGTGATTTCTCTCCCAAATAGGTTAACACATACCCACATGTAGATATTATTCGAAATGTATCTCCCATTTATCCTTACAACTTATTGTACCAACCCAATACCTAGACATAATCTTTGTAACCATATTGATTCCTTTCTTGCAAGAGTGATTTCCATGTATTCAACTTTTGTAGTTGAGAGTGCCACTAAAGACTGTATCTTGATCATCCAAATGATTTCTCCTCCAAATATGTTAAACACATACCACTTGTATACCTTATGTGATCTATATCTCCATCCCAATCCACATCAACAAAGCCATTTATTCCCAACACCCTATCCATCCCTGGTATTTCTTAGTAGCATAATCCATAACTAGTAGTGCCACACAAATACTTGACCACTCTCTTTACTACTTCGTAATGCTTCTTCCATGATTTGTCATATATATGCTCAATACTCTCACTTCATGTGCAATGTCTAGTCTAGTACATGCCATTGCATACATAAAACTACCAACTACACTAGCATATCAAACACAATACATGTTCTCTTCCTCTTCCTATGCCTTGGGACATTGATCCACAATAAATTTACATCTATAGGAATATGGATCTTTATCAATTTACATTCTTACATATTAAACATTTTCAATATTGTCTCAACATACTTCCTCTGATTTAACTAGTGGTTCCTTTTTTCCTAATCTCTTTTAATTTCCATGCCCAAAATAAACTTTGTAGAACCAAGATCCTTCATGTAAAATTTAGAGGAAAGCTATGTTTTCACATCCCAAATGATTTCCTTATCAAGTCCAATCAACAAAATACCATCCACATAAAAAATCAAATAAATAAGACAATCACCAACTAATTCAAAATACACAATGATATACTTTCCTTCTTGTGAAGCCAAGTCCAAATACGTAAGTACCAAAATTTTGATACCACATCCTTGGCGATTTATTTAACCCATATAGAGACTTTTTTAATGTGCATACTAGTTCTTCCTTTCCCTTCACCACAAATACTTCTAGATACTTCATGTAGATTTTTTCTTCCATATCTCCATGTGGGAATGTTTTCTTCACATCCATATGTTCTACTTCAAAATAAAAAGAAACAACAAAACATAAAACAAATCTAATATAAGTTAACTTAGCGATAGGAGGAAAAACTCACCAAAGTAAATTCCATCTACTTGGAAATAACCTTTTGCTAATATTTATATTTCTCCACCTTGCCTTCTACATTTACCTTTTTCTTAAACACCCATTTGCTACCAATGAGATTTCTTCTAGCCAATAACTCCACTAGATACCAAGCCTTATTCTTGTATAAGGTAGGCATTTCTTCAACCATGGCCTTTTTCCAGAGTTTTCAATCCTCTAAATCCACTACCTCCCTAATAATTCTAGGATCATTATTAGTAATAAAAAAAAAATAATGGAAATCAAGTGGAGTATAATAAAAGGTTTCCTCCTTTATAGAATCGATATTTCTAATATCAGACTATGCAATCCTTCTTCTTCTAATTCTTATTCTTTTATAGAGTTTGATTCATCATCCTTCAATTCAAACTCTATCTTCTAGTTGTTTCTCCCTACGTAGGATTTCACGTTTTACAACATATTTTATTTCTCTAAATACCACATCTTGAATATACACAACATTCTTAGTTTATGGTTTCCAAAGCTTATAACCTTTCAAACCATTTTTATAGCCAATAAAGATACACTTCTCATCATTATTATCCAGTTTACTCATATTTTCCTTTGGAACATGTAGGTAAACATCATAACCAAATACCCTAATATGTTTAAGAGATGGTTTCTTATCATTCCATACCTCATGTGGAGTCTTGTCCACCAATGTTGATGAGGGTGATTGATTTACCAGGCAACAAGTAATATCCACTATCTTTTTCTAAAATCCCTATCCTAACTTGGCACCACTGGGCATGTTCCTTACTCTTTAAATCGACATCCTATTCATCATTTCTGTAGATCCATTTTATTGAGGTGTGTATGGAGTAGTATTTTACCCTTATACCACACTTATTATATAATTTCTCAAATTCATTCATGCAGAATTCTCCACCATTATCCTTTCTCAACACCTTAATTTTCTTCTCTCTTTGATTCTCCACAAGAGCCTTAAACTATTTTAAATTTGGAAAAGTACTCATATTTCTTTCTCAAGAAATAAGTCCATGTATTCATCTATAATTGAGACATAGTGAGTACTTACCTAGTGATGGAACCAACAAAGGTCCATACACATCACATTGCACCACTTATAATATTTTGTCCACCCTCATAACACACAAGGAGAATCATACACAAATTTTCTTCCCATATAAGTAATGTTCACAATAATAAAAATATAGAGAGAAATTAGACATTCCTTAAACCATACCTTTACCATCTAATACTCTAAGGCCCTTCTCTCTGGTATGTCTCAACCTTTGATGCCACAACATGGTATTTTATCCAAACACTATATGATTATTTTCCTTCTTATTCTCCACTCTTGGGAGCAATGGAACTACTGCACCCATCATTAATAGTGTTTATTAGTATATTATTCATACTTTCAATCCAAAATATCCTTAGTAACACTATTTCTCCTCAAATAACCCTGCAGATTTCCTTTTCAAACATTATTTTTACACCTACACCACTCACCTTGGTTACAAAAATCAAATTTATAGCCAATCTCGGGATGTGTAGAACACTAAGTAGAGTTCTAGTCCTTCCATACATTATATTAAACTTGAATTTCCTTCGTCCCATGATTTTATCTATCAAGTCATTTGATAGGAAGGCATCACCACCATGATACATTTCATGCTCACAAGACCCTCCCTCTGAGGAGTCATATGAAAAGATGCGTTTGCATTGACCAACCATGGATCATCATCTACATGTGTGCTTGAGGAAGCTAAGTACACAACCTCTCATTCATTTGAGGATATTTTTGATTCTATAAAAGGAGAATCATTAGATCCCTTCCCTCTCTTAACACTTTTGGATCCACATTGTTTCTCGCAATTCCCATGTTTTCTACATCTCTAGCATACCTTTACAAAAATTATTGGGGATTTAAATCATCCTCTAGATTTAGCTCTCCCACTTGAGGGGTTATTTTTATTTCTATCCTGGGACCACCCTCTTATAGATAAGGCATATGCGTTTTTTGACTTTCATGTTTTTTGTCTCATCTCCTCTGATAACAAGGAAGAGAGTTTTTCATCCAAGACCTAAAGTAGGCACATTATTACTTATGGAAATAACTAGACTATTCCATGAGTTTGGTAAAGAATACAACAAAATGATACACATATTAACTTGAAATATTAATATAAACATATAATAACTGAACTACCATAGTATTGAAAGGTGTTCATATACTCTATCATTGAGTATCAAATATTCATCCTCATGTTATACATCTTCTTCCACAAAAAAGAATGTTTACCAGGGACTTAAATTGATGCAAATCCCCTAACTTATCTGATAGTTCCTTTGCTATAGCTCCTCTTGAAATATTTAATAATGTTGAATGTAAGAGACACAATCACATTGTGCTCTTTGCCTTCCAATCCAACTTGGTCCAATATTATATCAACATCCTTGTTAGTACAATACCTGTAGAAATTCCATGAAATTATGCAACTGCTTATGTGAACAATATGAAATCTAACTTCTTTTCATAAAGACATGAAATTTCTCTACTAATTGTGGTGAAATAGAATAGAAATAAATCACAGTCACACAATAGAAAAACACAATATTTTTCCTAGGGAAGCCAACTGGGAAAGCTCTTTGCTTGATTGAGAATTTTATTGATAGAAGATGAGCAATTGATCTCTTACAATACAACTTTGTTTCATTGGAAGCCAATCTAGTTTTCTCTGCTTGTCTTAAGCTGAAACACACTTACAAGACCTGATCTACTCCTAAATATCCTTTACCAATCTGTGCACAAACTTCTCTTACACACTCACAAGATCTTACACACACAAACATGTGCTCTTAATTGCTTTGTCTCACCAACTCATGCTCACAAAACAATGAATACAATTATGCCTTTTGTTCTCCTTATAAGCACTTTGAATTAGCTAATTCTGGCAAGTTCTATTTTTGGAGCTCAAACTAGTGATTGTTGAGTTAACTAACTCATGCAACTCATCTTGCCTCAAATTAGAAATTGATACTCACTTGTTTGTCTTTTCCTAAAAAATAAATTGCACTAGAAGACAACAAACTAAGCCTTCTATTTCCATGCATAAGTCAAACTACTTCACGAACTTTCCTAACTTTTAGAAAATTGCCCTACCTTTTAGGAATTCATCCTAAATTTTAGGAACTCATCCTAACTTTTAAGAATTTGTGCATACTAAAGAAAATTGCTTCTTGGTCTCTTTGATTAAGGAATAAGTCAAACAAGGACCTTTCTCATTACTATTTTCAACACTCACCTCTTAGCAAGAAAGGTGATTCTAGAAGAACGTCGTCCACCTAGATCTATCTGCAACACTACCACATTTTCTATTGATGTAGTTTCTCCCTTTCAACCAGAATACTTCCCTGCTTTCTTTTATGGAACCTAATCTAAAGCACTTCAGTCATAAGTGCCATGTACCCTGTGTAAGTCTCTGACTCAATGACTTCCTCCACTCACCTTGGTCTATGATCCTCATCATCCTGTTGGTTATCCAAAATTCCAACTAGCTTACACTTAGACTAAGATATTGGCTGAGGCCACATATTTAGAGCTCTATTCCACTCTCTCTCAACCACCCCTTCTCTACTCCGAGGTTTCCCTGCTTTGCCACTCAAGGCTACATCTATCTATACCTGCAACTTGTAGAGATTCTTCACCCTCACACATATCTGCTTCTTACATCCAAAAGCTAAGTGTTGGAAGTCCACCTTACCTTTGCTAAAGATGATATCATATCCCTTATCCTCAAGGGTAGCTACCAAAACAAGATTCTACCTTAATCATGGAGCATAGAGAACATCTCTTAGATGAATAGGATTACCTAACTCCCTCTTAAAATTGACAATACTAACTCCTCTAGCTGTATACTAATCATAATCTCTTAGCTCGATTTGAAACTACATGTCCTTCTCCTTCAAGTGCTTGAAACTATTCTTGTTCCTAATCATGTGGAAGGATTCTCTTGAATCAACATACCATATACTACTTTTTGTTGAGCTTTCCATGCAAGCAATAAATGAAAAAATTCTTGAACTAGGAAGAAAATGCATCTACCTCCATTGATGCAGAAACATGATCCTTCATGGACTCCTTCTTCTGATTAGGATACTTAGCGGCCTATTGTCCAAACTCATGGCAATAAAAGCACTTGATCTTGATTAGATACTTCTTCTTGCCCTTCTAATTGGACTCGACCTCTCCTTAGCCCTTCTTTCCCTTGTACTTGCCTGAAAGATAAAAAATCTCCTTGTCCTCGATCTTGACTGATCTCCCTTCTATGGTTCCTCTTCAGATATCTTCCTGTATGCAGTCAGTCCAAAACATTTCCTAATCAAGAAATTTGTCTCTCTCACTAACAACATCCTAGAGCCCTTTCCAAGACTTGTGAAATCCAAGTAAGGCAAGAATCACAAGGTCATGATTATATACAACTTCACCCACATCACTTAGTTCATCTCGAAATTGAATGAGCCTAGTGAGATATGTGATAATTGGCTCATCCCAAACTCGGCCCTAAATGCCCATATTCCACGTTGCTTGCTCCTCCCAAACTCAGCCTAAAAAATCATAAGAAAAAAATGAAACAAAACAGGTCTTCGTTTCCACTTTGCTAGGCTTCCTAAGGCTGCAACTATCTCAAAGGATTCTCTTGATGTTTGTTCTTTGATGTATGAATCACCTTGTGTTGGTCTCTTATTTTGTTCCTTTCTCTAATACCATGTAGAGATTCCATGAAATTCTGCAACTGGTTATATGAACAATCTGAATCTAATTTCTTTTCACAAAGACACAAAATTTCTCTACTAATTGCAACATAATAGAACAAAAATAAATCACAGTCACATAATAGAAAAATACAATATTTTTTCTAGGGAGCCCAACTAGGAAAAACCGTCTACTTGATTGAGGATTTTATTGATATAAAATGAGCAACTGATCTCTTAGAACACAACTTTGTTTCATTGGAAACCTATATGGTTTTCTTTACTTGTCCTAGGTTGAAACACCCTTGCAAGACCTGATCTGCTCCTAAATAGCCTCTACCAATATGTGAGCAAGCTTCTCTTGCATATTCTTCCTCTCACAAGCTCGCACAATTCTATATTTCTTTGTCTCACCAACTCGTGTTCAGAAAACAATGAATACAATTATTCCTTTTGATCTCCTTATAAGCACTTTGAATTAGCCAATTCTGACAAGTTCTATTTTTGGAACTCAAACTAGTGATTGATGAGTAACTAAATCATGCAACTTGTCCTGCTTCAAATTAGAAATTGAGACTCTCCCATTTGTCTTTTCCCAAAAATAACTTGCACTAGAAGACATTAAAATGAGCCTTATATTTCCATGCATAAGGCAAACTACTTCATAAACTATCCTAACTTATAGGAACTTGCCCTGATTTTTAGGAATTTGTCCTAAATTTTAGGAACTCGTCCTAACTTTGAGGAACTCTTTCATGATAAAGAAAATTGATTCTTAGTCTCTTTGACTAAGGCACAAGTCGAAGGACCTTTCTCGCTACTATTTTCAACAATACCTAGATCCACAATGATCCACTAATATTTTTCTTCCATTTTGAGCTTCCAAAGCTCAAAAATATACCCATTGAATTTCTTGATCTCTATCTTTGAAATTCTCACCATTTCCTTTCACCACAAGAATTGATACCATAAATTTCCTACTGTCATAGGTTTTCCATAGGCCCAAACCAAAACCATTATCCACAAAGACATCCCTTGAATCCAAACTGCTCTGATACCAAATGTTAGTTTTAGCCATGTATATTTTATTGCTATAAATAGATTCTCGATAAAAATAGAAATTATGTAATGGTATACACAAACATATACATTTAACAAAAATATTTTGCCATGGAAACTCAAATTGGGAAACCTAGAAATATTTTTAGTATATTACCTCTTTATAATGTTACAATATAATATGTATATCTCATGGCATCCATAAACCCCCAATCCATTAACACTGGATTAGAATTACAACTATAATTCCTTAACTTGAATTACAAAACCATGGGTTGAACCACCAAGTGCCATAAAAACAATAAAAGAAAAAAACATGTGCCAAAAAACTACCAAAAGAAACTGCAATATTATATATATATATATATTATATATATATATATATATATTATAATATAAATTTTATTTTTTATTTATTTTTTTCGTGGGCTCCACCCCCCTACGACTTAGCAAATAAGGGATACTGCTACCCGCCCATGAGGTCTCCCCATTGTGCTTCACACATATGAATCACACATTGGACTAATCATGCAAACAATATAACACATACACAACCACTGACTTATGGTTTGTGGTTTCATGTCTAGCCACTATTCTTCACTCTCAAGTGTTGGGCAAGGATATCACAATATTGAACCTATATGGGCCATATGATAAGAGGGTATTATTATGATATAAGCTATTTAATATGGATTTTTAGAATATTCAAGACATCATCTTGGGTGGTGACTTGAATTTCTCTATGGGGAGGGTATAAGTATGGGACAAGTAGCACAAGTTGATCTCTTTTCAGATTATTTTATTCAAAATTTGGAGGACAAAGGCTCATCGATGTTGACCATATTAAATTGAGTTCTACCCAATAAAATAAATGGGCATGTGATGACACAATTTGGCTCACTGAAAATAATTTCCATTAAATCTTGGATATGTTGCATATCAAATATCCACTTCATGAATACAATTTTGTTTTGAAAATTTATAATGCTCAAGAGTTGGGCAAGGATATCACAATATTGAACATATATGGGCCATATGATAAGAGGGTATTATTATGATATAAGCTATTTAATATGGATTTTTAGAATATTCAAGACATCATCTTGGATGGTGACTTGAATTTCTCTATGGGGAGGGTATAAGTATGGAACAAGTCGCACAAGTTGATCTCTTTTCAGATTCTTTTATTCAAAAGTTGGAGGACAAAGGCTCATCGATGTTGACCATATTAAATTGAGTTCTACCCAATAAAATAAATGGGCATGTGATGACACAATTTGGTTCATTGAAAATAATTTCCATTAAATCTTGGATATGTTGCATATCAAATATCCACTTCATGAATACAATTTGGTTTTGAAAATTTATATTGTAATGTTTGATAATTTCATTACAAAAATTATCTCTTAGAAATATTTTTCCTCCGTGTCATTCTTCATAATCCACAAACCACTCCCTGTGAGGAGTTATATCAAAGGAATATTCTATATCAATTAACAATTCCTCCTCATGGACATTGGTCAACAAAAATAATGAAAAGAGATACATGTTTCCCTCACAACTAGAAATCCAAACAAATCAAATCACCCTTATTTGCTTCTTTCTCCTTTAAAGAATTGACCTTGTATTTTCTCTTTTTGTGCCCCCATTGATGACACTTCGAGCAAATCAACTTGTTGCTTTCTAACTTAACTAACATATTTTCTTGTAGATCTAGATTTCCTTGTCCTAGTAACTAGAATTTCTAAATTAACGTTTATTTTAGAAGTTATTCTCATTCTCTCCCCTTGCAACAATTGACCCATGATCTCGTCTAACTTGAGATTCTCTAAGTTTGTAACTCAACTAATGGAAACAATTACAATCTCCTGAGAATTTTTAAAACTACAAAGAAAGTTTATGCATCATTCGTTGTCCTTTTCTCCATCACTGATGACCTTGATCTAATCAAGCAAGCAACCCAAGGAATTAAGGTGATGTACACACCTAACACCATCCTTCATCTTCAAATATACAAATTAATTTGCAGGATTATCAAATTCATAAGCTATTTAGCCTCATATAATGAAACAAGATTATTAAATAGAATCAAATAGATTATATCAATCAAGACAATGGATCTATCATTCATTTTGTCCCAAATTGCATTACAATGTTGAACTTCATGTCTTTCATGATGACAAGTGCCCTTAACTCTCTTTCAATAAACATATATTTTATATTCAACTTCCACATACTAAAGTTGTGCACAATAAATTTCTTAATATTTGAACATTTAAATGTCAATTCTTCTACCAGATATGGTTTCCTAGCCACTCATTGAAGCTACCTACTTCAAAAACCATTAATGTAGTGAAACAACATTTTGTGATTTAAACTCCTCAAATTAAATGATTAAATTTGTTTATCTCTCATATCAATATATCAAAACAAGACATCAAAAAAATCAAACTCTCACACACCATTAACTTAAAAATAAACAAACATATATATATATATATATATAATTATTTTTTTAAATCTAGATCACTATCTCCTAAGTATATGTAAACTTGATAATGTTTAAACTCTTTAATTCTATCTAATAAGGTTGTGGAAACCAAAAAGCCATAAAAAAATAACAAATATATATTAGTTAAACTATTTTCTTAGAATCTGGACCACTATCTCCATAAGTATATGTAAACTTGATAATGTTAAATTCTTTAACTCTATCGAATAAGGTGGTAGAAACCAAGAAGTCAATAAAAAATACAAATATATATAGTTAAAACTATTTTCTTAGAATCTGGACTACTATCTCCATAAGTATATGTAAACTTGATAATGTTAAACTCTTTAACTCTATCTAATAACCAGATTATATATATTTTGATTTATAGCACACATAAGATGTAAACTTGATAATGTGTTAAACTCCTTAACTTTATCTAATAAGGTTATGGAAAGCAAGAAGCCAATAAAAGATACAAATATATATTTTGATTTTAACACACATTTTTTATAAAAATAAAATAAATTAAAAATACAAAAAAAATTTACAATTTTTTTAAATTATCAAATAAATTATTTTTTAAATAAAATTTATTTATTTTTAAATTATCAAATAAATTATATTTTTTAAATCACTAAATTTTTTTCACCTACAATAAAATAAAATTACGACACGTTAAAAATTAGAACTTTCAAATTACATTAACCAGTGATAATTGTAATTATGAAAAAGTAGTATTTTCCTTCTCCAACGAAAAAATATTCTAGGTTTATCGTCAAGAACATTGAAAGGACTGGGTGACGTGTGTGGAGGCCCATCAAGTTGACAATATATATTAAATTCATCAATATCATGACTTTTTATATTTACACGTGTTTAAGGTAAAAACAACCGATAACCAGATTATTTTTTGCTTTGAAAATTATGGAAATTTTAGTTATATTTTGATAAAATTTGGTATGAATTTTTTTAAATCTTATTTTTAATTGTTAATATTTAATATTTTGGGTGCTTTAGAAGTTGTTAAATCTATTTCCACCATGAAAAACATGATTCAAACATTGCTACGGCATGATTTAATTTTTTTTTTGCCTAAATTCCAGCGTTTTTGACTATCCAAAAAATTCCTCGACCTCCATAAATCACTCTAAAAACTTATAATCAAAACTTTTTTTTTTAAAATAAAAACTTATAATCAAAACTTTCCCCTTTTCCTTGCCAAGATAAATAAAAGCTTACATCGAGAACTTTCCCTTTTTCCTTCATAGTGAAATGAAAACTTTAAATAGCAAAAAAATAAATATTAAAAAATCATATTATTTCATTACTTATTCAATTACACTTACTGCAACTTAATTATGATTGTTTCTCCAATGGGTTGAATCCACCTAAAAAGTGGACATCAAAAAGAATACTAAGAAAATTATGATCCAAGTTTACCAAGTGAATTAAATCCATCTAGAAGGTGAGAAGACTTAGAAATCCAAGCAACAAATAGTTTGTAATTATTATGCTCAATTATAAGTAAGTTAAAAAAAACAGATTTCTACAAAGCAGAAAGGAGTTTCAAAGTCCAAGTAAACAATTGTTTCCGTTGCTATGATTAAGTATGTAAAAGTCCAAGTAAATAATGCCTTATCTTTGTTATGATTAGGTAATAGTGAAAAATATGATGAAGAATAATTTAGGATATAGAACAATGAAAAAGTCCAAGTAAATAATGGTTTGTTATGATGAGGTAAGAGTTAAAAGTGGGGTTAATCACTATAAATATTATTAAAAATAAATTAATTATAAATTTTTTAAAAAAATAATAATTATATTTTTAAAATTATATTTTTATTTAAATAATATATAAAAAATCTAAATACAGTGGCTTTGTGATTTCAATTAAGATTCAAATCTTAATCAAAGTAAATCAAATAAAAAAATGTATTTGTTATATTTAATTATGACTTTATTTGGATAGACATGTTTATTTTGAAATAGAGTTTTTGGGGTTTTGTGCTTTGGCATTACTCTTTGAATCAAAGATCAGGGTTTGAATCTATGGGTGCACAGAAGTAGAAATGGACAAAGGAGGAAAAGGTGACTCCGCTAGTGGGAATAGAAAAATATGACCCTAGTAAATGGTTTACAATACTCAAGGATCTCGCCCTAAGTTGTTATCTGGCATTACATTCTAATGTGGATCTCAAGAGATAAGTCACAGTGGACAAGATAAAGGCGTGTGAGAAAGAAATAATCTCTGTGACAGGTGAAGGCCTGTCCTTGTTGGATGAAATGTGAGGCGATCCGGTGAATGCTTGCTCTCCTTTTAATTCTCGTGAGAAAAAGCTAGATCTAGATTTTTTTTTGCATCTCGGTTTCTCTTTCCCCCAAACTGAGGCCAATGATTCAAATTGTTGACCTTCTCAGTACGGTATTGGTGATGCCCCTGGTTCATTAAACTTCTTTTCAGATCCTTGCCAAGCTTCTTTATGGGCATTCATTTTATAGAAATTTTGAATAATTTAACACATATTCAACAGAGATTATCTTGATCATGTACTATTGCGGAAAACATACACAATATATAAGCTCCTCTACGTTGATCATCAATATAGCAGCATCAATAATAATAAAACATCAAGAGCATTCACACATTAACACAGTATGTATCCCGGGGAAAGCATCTCGCTAAAAACCCCAACTATCTGTATATTAATGATTGAGTCATGTAACATTACAAAGTACAATGCTTATCACAAGCAATCCAGTACCAGCTCCTGTTACACACAATACAACTCAGATCTGAATCAATCACTGGCTCAAATCTCTTCCGCTGCTTGCCTGCCTCCGCTGCTCAATACCTGCACAAGAACCGGTGATGATTCCAAGGCAACCATGTCTTTCCTTGGCTAAATCACGTGAGCACAAGCTACAATGTGGGAAAACTCATTGGCATACTCAATCCCCTGATTTGTGCAAGATCTGGTGCACAACTATAGTCACAACTGATAGCAATCTGATTCTCTAACACCTGTCCCTGCTGAACTGAACATGGACTGACATGCAACTGAGTTAACTGATGTATTCATTAGTTGTATTATGAGTTAATAACTTGTGAATTAATTAATAACTAATTCACCCAACTCATCTCTAGTCTATTCGCCAGTTAGACTAAATACAACCATTTTAACAAAGCTAAACTGAACACAACTCCATCAACTGCACCTCCAGTCCACTAAACTCAACTCACTTGAGTTCTAACTGAAGTCATGCATGCAAATATTCAACTAACCCATAAGAACCACTTATTTCCTTCATGCAATTGCATGTGCCACATCCGTAGCTCGAACTGAAGTGCTCCAAGAGAATAAGACAAAGTTTATAGTCCAAATATTATTGTGAGATAATAATATTTGACTTTTCTATTTTTGACAGCCAGTCTAAAAATAGACTTGATCACTCACACTGTAATCACTCACACTTTCATCAAAAATAGAAGTCCATCTATTTTTCCAACTTGATCAATCATCCATAAACAGCAACCTGCAA
>APFE030807268.1:48785-59334 GCA_000404065.3 Pinus taeda | reverse complement strand
TACCAAAAAATCCGTATAGGTTCCACCCATAGACTGCATGGATCCTACAAACTACAAATTGATCCTCCAACATTTGTAATGATGGAAAGAAATTGAAGTGTAAACCATCACACTAAGGCAATCATTTTCACCTCCAATAAATTTTCATTTTCATGCATCATTTAGTTGCTTGATTGGGATGATGGGCAGGGGAACTTAATGGGGTTTGGCATAAGGTTAGATTAATGGCATAAGGGTGGAAACACGAGGAAGGATTGATGTTATAATCGGAAGGGTTCATGATTAGTTGGTTCCTATGCTAATGTTGGTGAACCTGAAATGGATTAGAGTCCCATGAAGCTTTATTGATTTACCATTTTTCATGTAATCCCTCCTCCTCACTTTTCAAAGATGCATATTGGCTATATTAATAATATTGTCTTTGAGAAGGAAAGCATGAGATTGACTATTGATTTAAATTGCATTGGATAGACCTAGTTTGATTTTATGTCATGCTAGTCTCAATACTAGAAATTGTTGTCACTTATAAAGATATGATATGATAGGATACATGTAGTCTTAATTTAGAAAACCACAAGAAACAATTTTATGATAAATATTGTTGATCCTTTGGCTTGTATTTATGGTGACTAGATATGGGTTTCATTGGTCCTTCAATGCTTTTGTACTAATGAGGACTATCAATAGTGACAACTTTGTGATCCCAATTTGCAAGTTCCTTCTTTTCCACCAACTCCAAATAACTTGGCAAGGTGGCATCATTATTTTCCTTTTCTATTTTTTTTTTTATCATTGATAATGGAGAAAGATATATCATTTGAGGGAAGGGTCCCATGTGGCTTGCAACTTGTAGGTGTGTGGCCCATATCTCTTTCTCTATGCTTGCACCTATGTGGTCCATCTGTATTAACCATCTACATCTTTAAACATTACACTCTAGCAACTTTGATTCATCTACAAATTAAATTTATTTTAATAAAAACAATGACTACTAATTTCCTTAAAATACTTCATTAAACATTTCATAAATGAATGAAAACCAAAGAAATTACCACATTACTCTTAAATAGAAAGAATCACTCGAAGTTTGAGATAAAATATGACAAAATACTTGAATAGACATCAATTCAACTATTACCCATTCCTTTCAGATACCATCCTACATACTTTGATAAATGACATAAAACTAAATAATTTAATTTAAGTCAGTTTAAGAACATATTGTAGAGGTAAGCTAACCTATTCTAGGTTAAGCTCTAACCAACTATGTATTCCATTAATCTTTATTTTGTAGGGTTTCAAAGAAAAGAAAAAACTAACTATGTATTACATCAATCCTCATTCTATATGATTTAAAAGAAATGAAAAAGGATTTGAATCTAATCATTAGCATTCAAGTCAGTGGATCAAGCCTATAGAGATACCCAACATGATCTATAATGATATTTTCCATTCAAAATACCCTTTCTTCACAATAGATATATTTATGATTGCTAGTTTGTTATATATCTAATTTAAAACAATATTCAAATTCATAGTCTTAAAAACATAAAAATTAATGATTATTTAGATATAAAAATTCCCGTAGCTTATGTCTCGTAATTTCATTATGCTGTGGTGTTGGCCTCGAAAAGATAGCTAGGATCCTCATTGGTGTGAGAGTTACAACATTCCCGAGTTGCATCCTAATCTAATCATGGTTTCCTAGCAGGTGTTATTGCCTTCCAAATCCATTAGTGGAATTACAACAAAAATTGAGTTGCAATAATCAAATTCTAACAATGAAGTTGCTATAATGGAGTTGTAGAAATTGATTTGCAACAATGGAGTTAATGAGTTGAAGCAATTGAATTGTGGCACTTATGTTGCAACATTGGTAGCCTTCTACCTTGCATGTCCTTAGTAATTCAAAGATTATTCCATGGGTTTCATGAATAGAAGTGTAATTATTTGATTTGACTCTTTTTTTTAACACATCATGCACCACTCTAAGTTGGTTTTCACATAAAATGTGCCCAAGTTATTCTCCTAATGAATTTGATACATGTTCTTTATTATACAAAAAATATCCAAGTCATTGGGTAGCCACCCATCACTGATTTCTCTCAAGAAGGCTTCCTTCTATAGGGGTATATGATATAACTAGAGCTTGTGTCCATTTTCCATTAGTAGATTTCTCTCTTCATCAATGGTATGAATTTTGGTGGCTCCATTATTGTACATAGTTTCAATTTCATAAGGTCTAAGACCTTGAATGCAAAACTTTCCTATGAAATGTTTGAACTTGGAATAAAATAAAAAGGCACAAAATCTAACTTTGAATTTCTTCTTCTTGATGAAATTGTCATGCCACTGAGTTCTCTAATGTTGCAACACTGATGTTTTGTGCAAGGAAACATCTCAAAGTTCATCCATATTTTTAATTTAAGTGAAATTCTACTTATGAGTTTTAGACAAGTCCATTCCAAGTTTTATTTTCATTCTAAGTGTCCAGATTTCTTTATCAACTGGAAAAACTACTCTCTTCCCATATACCAATTCATATGGAGTGTAGCATGTAGTAGTCTTCCAAGTCACCTGATAGGCCCACATAGCTTCAGGGAGTTGATCAACCCAGTTCTTGAGGTGTAATATGGTAGTCTTGATGATAATAGCCTCAAAGATTTTATTTGTCCCTTCCACATATCCATTGGCCCATGATATGGTATCATTACCTTGTGATTGATCTTATATGTATCCATTAGGATGAGCCTTGAAGTGAATTGATCTCCTCTATAACTAACTATTTATTGATGAATATGGAACCAAGTGTTTGCTTGAGAGGGCCTGACCCAAGTTCAACGTTAGTTAGCTAAACAAATCCCTACACTACTGGCCCTTTCGGCATCAACTTGCGGAGCAGGATTGAAGTCTCACTCGAAGCAGTATGGGGCGATGCTGGAACCAAGTTTCTGCACCCTTGAGATGGATGTGATGTCAATTTATTTCGGAAATACCTACCTTCATGCAGGTTGCTTAGCCCTTTGTTCCACCCTTCAGTACTTTCGTGAAAGGATACAATTGGCTTCCGCGTAGCCCTAACCAGGGGTTGAAGTCCTTTCACGCTGTTAGGGCACCGAACTGCGATATCTTCCAAACTAGGCTAAGTGTCTTTCTTATCTTATTAACAGATTTAGTTAGCTTCGTGTAAACATATGTTCTTAATTGTGTTCACTTAACCAATATATTTACACACATTTGCACATCATATAAGCATTATAAGTGAAATTCATACCTAATATAACAAATGCATAAATAGGAAATAAAGATACAGAATTTGTAGAATACTTCTCTTTATTGATAATTTCGGACAATTACAGACTCGACTTGCCCCCCGCACTCAGCTGCAGGGGTCCGCGCACTTAGCTGTAGACTTCTAGGCCTCTGTGCACTCAGCTACAGAGCCTCTACCTACGTTATGACCCAAGACTTAGTTTTCTACTTCAGAGGTATCTCTTCATTCTTGCTTGATTGATTCCTTCTTCTTCCATTCCTAAATTACTTAGATCTTAGCTCTATTTATACAATCCCATGGTCCACTGACCATGGATAGATCTTCTACAACCAACATTACATTTTCAAAATAAGGGTGGACAACCCTATGACTCTTTAACACCTATGCACTCTGCGACCACAAAATGTGGAGTATTTACACTTGGATTACAAAATTTGACCAACATATGGGCTTTTAGCCCCAAAAACTTCCCTTGGGGGATCCCACGCCCAACAGGTCCCCAACACAAACATCGTGAATCACCCTCGAGTCACTTTGTAGGTGTGAAGATCTTAGCACAAAGACCTCCCAACTCCATTTGGATGACTGCAACCTTAGCAATGCACTGAGTGGCCGCTTACTGGACTTCTTCCACTCGTTGCTCAGTGACTTCCATTAAACTATTGCCCTGAATATTCTACTGAGCTACCTGCAGTTATGCAAGATTTCCTTCAATGGAGGCTGTGATCGTATATGCCTCGTCTATCCATGGTTGTAGGCGTGCTTTTAAGATCACTTATTGAGCGACATCCACCTGTTCCTTAAGCACCTTTGCCTCTTGCATCCATGCAAGCCTCTGAATAAGGGAAACTATCTGCATGGTCCCTTTTACCTCGTCATATTTTTGCTACAGCTTGCGCGCCTCTGTCTCTAGGCTCTCTACATTCGGATCCTCCTGCAGGGTGGTTAGGACCTTGAATGAATGTTCAAAAAGATGCATGTAATCTACCACTGGACTGTCGACCTTCATTATCGTTGTTGTAACAATGATGGTAAGCTGTTCCCTGAATTCCAGTGGAGTTGAAGGCTGAGCCCGCAACTGCAATTCTGCGATCTGTAGGTTCAGCTCCTGGTGAACCTGGGCCATCTCTGCTTGAGCATCACGCACCCGTGTGGCTAACTTGTGGACGCGTGCCTCTACCAGTTCTTCTGCTTAAATTTCCAACTCCAGGACCATTCGACATGCTTCCTCCACTCATGCATTATTTTTTTATTTTTCTCCACTGCCTCGTTGCTCTGCAGGCCCAACTGCTTGGTGTTGATGCATTGCTCACTCATTACCTGCAGAGCGCAACTCTCCTGGGCCCTAAGTTTTGCAGTGACCGTGGGCCTATCGGCCTCATTCTCTGTAGTGAGTGCCCCATCCGGTAGCATTATCGTGTTGGTCACCCTTGTGCGCAACATTTCCTCTGTCGCTGAAGTGCCGATTGCGGGGCTGGTGGACACTGTGGCAGCTTGTGGAGTGCGTACCTGCAACTCTTGCAGCTCTGTCTAGAGAGCCTCCAATACCAACTGCTACTGCTTTTCAAACTATTGGAGGGCCTCCATGGTGACATCCCTGATCGTTTCTCTGATATCATGCAAATCCCCCTCAATGAGGGTGATTGGTTCGAAGGATGTATTTGATGCCTTAGTTTTCTTTCATGGCATTGCTTGCTCTCGTGGTCATGGATGCTTGAGTTGGGTGGATGTCGTTTGCAGGTCCACGCCACCTTATTCTGTTGGTTCCTCTGTTTCTGCTTTAGTCCTCTACGAAGGTGACATTTGTCCTTCACGCTCTTCTCGTCCTATCTTCTATTGTTCAGCCAATTTCATAGCGTCATGCATTGCCTTGGACTTAGCCTCTACTTCCTCATTTCTATGCTTCTCAGCCATCTGCACCATTAAGAGCTTTGTTTCTTCCTTCTTACGCTACATGGCGGACTTGTCCATTTCCACCGCGGAGCCTGCTGGAGTGTGCCACTCTGGTGACCAAGACTCAAGGACTGCAAAACTAACATCATCAGTCCCCAAATATGGTAGGTTATGCCATGTCTTTGTAGGGTCCTTCCATGCACTGATAAAGACATGTTGGAAATCCTCTTTGAACTATACAAAGCTTTGTAGACTAGTGTATACTGTGGGTGACAACCACGGCTTGCAATTGATCCCCATTCAGATACTCATCTCCATCAAGATCCAAAAAATATTTCTTTCTTTTATATGTTGCACATCCTTGGTCACCCATAGTGAAGCATACTTCACTGCCTCTGGAAGGTCCAACTTAACCAGAGGGAATTGGTTGTCTTCGGGCAGCTCCCATACCACCAGTACGATCAAGAGCAAAAGCCACGCATAGTGGAACATCTTGCCCTGCTCGTATGCCTTGCGACAGTTCGTAAGGAACTCACTGCATAGATAATTCGCCTAGTTGAGCTGGGCTCCTTCAGCGCATTGGTCTGCTAGAGTGCAATCACAGGCATGTGGATCTCATCCGCGTCGCACTTCTGCATCACCTTCACTGCTAAAATTTGTGTCGTGACCTTGACTGCAGGGTTGTTAATGCTAGAATGGAATATCCCCACTTCTTCTTCTCCAACTTGAACTTCTTCTTCATCGCTTTCGCAAGGACCAACTTGCCACCTTTTCCCTTTGATATATTGGCTAGATCCTCCCCTGAGTAAGGCGGTCGTGTGATTTGATGAATCAAGTGATCTGTGATGGGAATGCGCTCCTCCAACCACAAACATCCATCATGCACCAAGCAGATCAGCTGCCTGATGACGAAGACGGTCACTGGGGCATGGTGGTAATGCGGCACCCAGAGGAGGCTTAGCAACCCGACTTTCTCTACACCCTTGAGCCATGTGCGTGACTCCAATTCAATCATTCCGGCCGTCATGTCAATCTGTTGGTGCATTAGCTGCTCAATTGCTAAATGCGGGAATTTATCATGATTTGTGAGGTGCCAATCTTCAAACTTCAGTACAGGAACCTTCCCTAAGTGTGTCCACCCAAAAACAATGTCATGTGGGAGCAATGGAGTTTGTAGAGAGCTTTTGCTCTCGTCTATGTCCTTCGGCATCTTGGATTTGTCTTTGTGCGGAGGAACATATTCTGGTAACTGGGTAATAGGGTCTACACCTTGGGTTTCAACTTCCATTTCCACGTCCTCCTCATCCACCAAAATTTCTTCGGATTCTTCAATATCAGCCTCCAGATTAATGGCCTTCCCCTTTTCTTGCAAGGTGAGCATGGTCCTCTATGGGTTTCTTGGTGAGACACACACTAGGATCATAGTTTTCTTATCTTTCTTTGGTCTCGATGTTCTAGGGGATTTAGGGACTACAACTATCGCTATGATGCTCTCTAGGGCTTCTACTACTGTAATTTCCTGCGCAGCTTCCTCGGGTGTCGACATCATTCTAGTCAGGAGGTCTTGCGTCTCCTTCGACAATGTCTCAAACAATGAACTTGCTCTCAAAGCCTCAAAATTCTAAGGTCCATACACACTTGATAGTGCAACAACTGAATTTCCAAAATGCCAAGTGTTTTTTTCTAGACAACCACTTGTGATTTATAGGTCTTTTTGATTACAAATCCGACTGTTCCCCCCACATTCGGCCCATTAATGCTAGATTGGCGGTAGATTTTCAAGAATCTAAGCCATAAAGTTCTTCTTAAATTCCTGCCACCCACTCCATTTGGCCTCAAACCGACCATCAAATCGTGAATAGTGACTTTAACGGTCACTTTTTGGTGGACCTGCGCGCTAGAGTAGCGGTCTTCGTGCTGTTGCGGACCCTGTGACACTTTGCTGCTTCACGCAGTCCTAAAATTGCGTAGCTCCCCAACCCAGGTAGTGTATTTTATAATTCCAAGCCTCCTTTCATCTGCTTAGAGTGCTAAGAATGTGCTTTTATCACCTAGTAAGATGGTCGGGCCACCTATGTATTACATCAATCGAATGCCATTCACCTTTCCTAGGAAGGGATCTGCATTCAACTTAACCAGCTGGACCGCACCACCATCAGTAATTTCCTTAATAACATAGGGCCCCAGCCAATGCATTCTAAATTTCCCTGGAAATTTATCAAACTTACTGTCATACAACATCACCAAGTCATTCACCTTAAAGGTGTGCAACTTAATATGTCAGTCATGTCACGCGTTTTCGCGCTGCTTTTGGAACTGTTGATGAAATCTAGCAAAAAATCTCTCTTCTTCAAGCTCATCCAACTACGTGAGCCTCTCTTCAAGGGCTCTGCGATCTGTCATACGTGTGAGCACTGCTATGCGTAGACTAGGCATGATTGATATTATAGGAATTATGACTTCCACACCATAGACAAGCCTAAAAGGGGTTTGTCCCGTCAGCTTTTTGCATGTTGTCTGATAAGCCCACAATACTGAAGGTATGCGTAGGTCCCAATCACATCACTGAGCATTGCACACCTTGGTCAACATGTTTTCAAGCGCTTTGTTGAATGCCTCCATTGTCTCGTTATCCTGTGGGTGATAAGATGTGCTCTTTTGGTGATACAACTGAAATTCTTCCATCAGTGTGCTAATCATTTCGTTCAGAAAGTGGTACCATGACTGCTCATCAACATCCTTGAACATCCAAATTGCGTCAGTACATGTTTAAATAGGAACTTCGCAGCTGTCGCACCCATGCAATCCTTCACCGGCTGTGCTTCAACCCAACAAGTCAAGTACTCCGTCGTAGTGATAATGTACCTCGCGCTTGTCTTCCCTTGGGGTTGAATAGGTATTACAAAACCTATTGCCCACTTTTCGAAAGATTGTAATGTTATTTGTGGATTCAAAGGAATTCCATCCCTCCACGATGGCCTGCCTGTTCGTTGATATACATCACATGCCTTGCATTTTTCTTTTGAATCTTGATGAAGGGTTGGCCACTACAACCCTGCGCGTAGAATCTTTTGCATAGTTTCTCTTCCTGCATAATGTCCTCCCATGGCGCCCCCATATGTGTCCGTGAAGATGCTGCTTTGTTCAAACTCAGGTACATATCTTTGCAATATCTCATCAGTCCCCATCTTGTATAGATGCCCAATAATGATAGATAAATCTTCCACCCGCATCACTAATTCCTTCTTTTGTTGGATAGAGTATCCTTCTAGTGTAGATCTTGTTGTTGGGAAGTGTATTATATCCTCAAAATGAACATCCATGACGTGCAAAGCAAAGAGCTGTGCATCAAGTAATCCTTCCTCCAAATTAGTGGGTTCCTCCCCTGTCTCAATGCATGATAGGTGATTTGGTCCTGCGATCAATCGTCCAGGCTTCGCAGCAACTTCAAAATCATATTCTTCGAACAATAAGAGCCATCTACAGATTCACCCCCCCCAACACAGGGTTATTTACTAGGTACTTTAGCATGAAGTGATCCATATACATCTTAAAGTGACCTCCTAGCAAGTAGTGTCGATACTTCTAGAGCGCATACACCATAGCTAGCCCCTCGCGCTTAGTGGTGGAATATTTCTTCTCTGCTTTGGATAATTTGCAACTTGCGAACATGATGGGGTGGTCCAAGTCTTCTTTGCCATCCTGTGTTAATACTGCCCCCAGCCTATACATGATGCGTCAACATGTATATGGAACTTTTTCTTCCAATTCGGGAAGACTAGAATCGATGCGGTAACCATCTTTTCTTTCAATATATCCAAGATTTTCTTATAGTCATCATTCTAGTAGAATGAGACATCCTTCTTCAACAATTTTTCCATCGGCGTGATGATCTAGGCATAACCTTTGATAAACTTTCTGTAATATCCCCTATGTCCTAGAGTAGTGCACAACTGTTCCACACTCCTTGGCGCTTCTAAGTTTAGAATTACCGTGATCTTCCTGGGTCTACCATCAACCCTTGTATGAAAACCACATGCCCCAATAGGTTCCCAAAAGGAACACAAAACAGACACTTATTGAGGTTGAGCGTAATCTAGTATCTTTGACAGGTATCCAACATCAAGCGCAAGCTCACTACATTGTGCTTAACTAGCCTAAATACAGTCCCGTCATGAAAGTATACCTCGAGGAACTTATGAATAAATTCCTTGAATGCCGCTACAATCACACACGAAAAGATAACAAGCGCATTCTTCAACCCAAATGACATTATAGTATGTTGAAAGTGAACCCACTCAGTCGTGAAGGTTGTCTTGCTCCTATACTTCGGCACAATTTGGATTTAGTGGTACCTAGAGAACCCATCAGTGAAGGAGTATGCTTCCTAGCCACCTACATTTTCCAACACTTCATCTGTGAATGGAGTAGGGAAAGGATCATGCACACAAGCATCATTCAATTTTCTGAGATCCACGCATATCCTTATCTCATCCTTTTGCTTCTTCTCTTGCACCACCATTGGGCTTACCCAATTGGATTCTTCCACAGGCTCAATGATGCTCGTTGCTAGCATTTTGTCTAGCTCTAAAAAAACCTTGTATTTCAGATTTAGGTGGTAAGGCCTCTGCTTAACTGGCTTCACGTCGAGATTCAACGTGATCTTCATCACTCTTAGATCTTTGATTATTCCTTTCAAATCCATAAACTTGGTAGGGAATAAGTCCTGATATCCACAAAGTAATTCAGCGGAGTATAGAGTATATAACATATCCATAATTATAACCAAAAAAAAAATCATCATAATAACCATAAAATAATCATATTAACTAGTAAAAATGCTTCATATTTTTCGGTAGAGAAATATCTCTCATTAAATAATGGAAAAAACAACCAAGTTAGGGACTTCCATGTACCACTCGACCATAGATTGGGCTGAAACAAATCTTTATTTCAACCAATCACCTCTGTTCCATATTCCAATAATGAATGTGGGATCTCATGGGATAAACCAAGACATAAAAATCTAAGGGAATCCAAAGGTTAAACCACCTCCACCGTCACGTTACCATGATCTCACCTAAACCCATCCTGAGATCACAAAGCCAAACTAGGCTTGGATGCCTCAAAATTACTTCACCATCCCTTAAGGAATTTTCCTGTCTCCACCCACCTGTTGATGTAGGTTTTAACCCCGTACATAAATTACCTGCATACAAATTCTAAATCACAGGAAAAATAAAAATACGAGAGCATAACACATAAAACACATATACAGAGAGATTTCCCACTGGATCCCAAAACCGGGACTACCAGCTTGATTTTTCATTATGTTCCTTTCAATGTTACATACATATTTATACATGCCGAAGCATCCAATAC
>APFE030807268.1:27500-43194 GCA_000404065.3 Pinus taeda | reverse complement strand
CCCATCAACAACAGTGCTACCTTGCAGCTTGACAGAGTTCCAATCCGAACTCCCCGCATCAATACCAGTGCTCCTCGAACCATCTTGCAGGTATCCTTCTCGAACACTGTCTTTACACCTGCATCATCCAACTTGCTTACAGAAATCAGATTTCTGCCCAATGCAGGAATATGCAGAACACCTGGAAGGGTTCTAACCCTTCCACCTTGCAACTTCAACTTTACTTTTTCGCGACCAATGATTCTAGCCTTCCTATCATCTCCTAAGAAGACATCACCACCATCGTATTTCTCCTACTCGCAGAACCACTCTCTATGGGGAGTGAAGTGAAAGGATGCACCTGAGTCAATCAACCATGCCTCATGATCTACATGTGTACTTGAAGAAGCCAAGTACACATCCCCACCTTCATCTGAGGTGGTTTCACCTCTGCAGAAGGAGCATCATCAGATCCCTTTCCTTTATCAGGAGCTTTAGATTTACACTCCCTTCTGAAGTGCCCTTCCTTTCCGCATTTCCAGCACACCACCTTTGTAGTTTTTCCTGGAGATTTAGATCTCCCTCTAGATTTAGATCTCCCACTCGATGACTTATTTTTGTTTCTATTCTGGGACCGTCCTCGTACAGACAAGGTATCACCATTTTGGTCGTCCATATTTTTCCGTCTCATCTCCTCCGTCAGCAAGGCTGAGACTATTTCATCAAACTGCAAAGCAGTTGCATTGCTACCTATTGCAATAACCAAACTATCCCACGACTTTGGTAGAGAACACAAAAAACTGATGCACTTATCTTCATCTGAAATTTTAATATCAACAGATGATAACTGACTTACCACAGTATTAAACGCATTTAAATGCTCTGTCACCGAGTCTCCATCTTTCATCCTCAGGTTATACAGCTTTTTCCGCAGGAACAGTTTATTCACCAGAGACTTAGATTGGTACAAAGTCCCTAATTTGTCCACAAGCCTTCGCCGTAGCTTCCCCTAATACATTCAACAATACTGAATCTGACACACACAATCGTATTGTGCTCTTTGCCTTTCGATCCAACTTCTTCCATTCTTCATCGTCACTCCCGTTGGTTTAGTACCCGGATCTACCGCGATCCACTGATCTTTATCCACCAACAGATCCTCCATCTTGAGTTTCCACAACTCAAAACTCTGACCATTGAACTCCTCAATCTCTATCTTTTCGCTGCTCGCCATCTTCTTTCACCACCAGAATCGATCTCGTAGATCTCCCACTGAACAGGGTCTACCACAGGCCCGAGTGAAACCCCTCAACAACAAAGGCATCCCCTTGAAGGAAAAACAACTCTAATACCAAATGTAGGTTTTAACCCCGTACAGAAATTACCTGCATACGAATTTTAAATCACAGGAAAAATAAAAATGCGAGAGCATAACACATAAAACACATATACACAGAGATTTCCCATTGGATTCCAAAACCGAGACTACCAGCTTGATTTTTCATTATATTCCTTTCAATGTTACAATACATATTTATACATGCCGAGGCATCTAATACCATGGACCGAAAAACCATCGCGTCCAAAACCATGGACTGAAAACCATCGCGTCCAAAAACATGTGCGAAAATCATGCACAAAACCATAGGTGGGTCCGCCCAACCTAACATAGGGTCCAAAACCAAAATTTTCCGGGGCGCTGCCCAGACCCCATAAAGTGGGGTTACGGGTACCCCTCAAACCCCCTATTAACTATGTGGAAAGAATATAACACAACCCAACAGTTGAGGGATTCCTAGAGAAAATCATCTCCACCCCCAACCCTTGGGATTTTCTTGAGACCAACTCAGTTGGATCCAAAACCTTTAGACAGTCCAAATCTCAACCAAGAATGAATCCCATCACACCATGGCTATCCAGGAATTGGAAATGCAAGACTGAAATCACTGTCAAACCAGGAAAAACCCATGCCAATTAAAACAAATGAACAAAATATATAAATGCATGCACCATGCATTCATACATCAACTAGGAAATTACACATGCAACTTGTTACCTGCAAGTCCTCCTGCTGAAGCTGCTTGATCCAATCCTTCCTTGCTTATCCTTTTCTTTCCTTATCCTTCATTTGCCTATCCTTACTTTCTTTCTCCTCTTGGTGCTCTTCTCCTCTCTCCAACAAAATCCAAAGCTAAACTAACAAAAGGCCTAGAACTAATGCTTTGCTGTATTTTTATTATTGATGCTTCTAATTTCTTCATTTTTCCTCTCTTTTCCTTCAATTTCTTCCTCATGCAAACCTATGACCTTTAATCTCCCTTTTCTCCCATTTTCCTTTATTTTCATAAACAAATGTCAATAATTGCCACTTTTCCTTTCTAAAGCCTTTTCTAATGCCTTTTCCAATTTCCTTAGCAATAATAAACAACAAGTGATGCCCACTAGGATGTTTTATCCAACATTCAACTTGGAATATGTATTCCATGACCTTGGTCTTATTTTTCCTTTATTAATTTTATTACATGAAATTTTAACCCAAGGTTGTTACATAGCCTTCCCCTTTAGCAGAACACTATCCTCAGTGTTGTATGACACCTATAACTAACAAGACTGCTAAAACCAAAACATACTGCCCATGGAGCTTTATAACTTAGCTCGATGCAATATTTACAATGAACAACCCACTCAAAAACAAAACGATCTTGACAAACATGACAACATGACAACCATACCACTTATTGGAGCTTTATAACACATCTTATTGTGGTATTTACAATAATAGCCATACATTAAATATGTACATATAATAAAAACACATTTGCCTCCATTGGAAAATAATGAAGAATACATAGCCTACATCTGATCAACCATATTCCAGGTATATTCATCGGGCCCAAAGTGCTTCCATTGCAATTTAACTTGCTTGATTGCTCGATTCTGGAGCATGAGTTGTTTCAAATGCAATATGCACTAAGGTTCTGGCTAGAATTATCCTTTTGGCTCCACCTACAATACAAACCAGTGAATCACATGATCAACATCCTTCACATATTTTAAGCAATGAAATATGGAAAACATCATGGACTTTCACTATCGAAGGTAGTGTAAGTACGTAGGCCACTTGTCTAATCCTCTCAAGGATCTCGAAAGGCCTGCAATACCAAGGTGCCAACTTAGCACATGATCCAATCCTCAAGGAGCTCTTCTTGGGCTTGATGTGTAAGTACACATGCTCCCCAACCTGAAACTCCTTAAATACACCACGTTGATTTGCATAAATCTTTTGTCTATCCTGTGCTTCCTTTAGATTCTACTTAATAACCTGCATTTCCTATTCAATATCTACCAACATATCTAGTCCAATCAATACCCTATTCATTGGATCACTCCAACTGATGAGAGTATTACAACTCCACCCATAGAGTGCCTCAAATGAACTCATCCCGAGTGACTCCTGATAACCATTGTTGTAGGAAAAATCCACCAGTGGAAGATACTCCTCCCACATCCTCTACTGAAGCATGACATACATCATCAACATATCCTCTAGTATCATGTTGACCCTCTCTGTCTATCCATCTGTCCGCAGATGATAAGCTGTTCTAAAGGCCATCGTTGTACCCAAACCTACAAACAGATCCTTCCAAAATATGGAATTTAACTTGTCATCTATATTTGATATGATATTTTTAGGAATACCATACAATAATTCTATCTCCTTGATGAATATCTAAGCTACCTAACTAGCTGAATTAGTAGTCTTCACTAGAATGAAGTGAGATACCTTGCTGAACCTATCAACCAAAACCATGATGGAATCATGCTGCTTTGATTTCCTCAAAAAACCTATAATGAAATCCATGGAAATGACCTCCCATTTCCACTCAAGAATAGGAATAGGATATAACAAACCAGTTGGGTGCTTACACTCAACTTTCACTTGTTGACAATCTAGACATCTAACAACAAACTCTGGCACTTCCTTCTTCAAATTCAACCAATAATATAACTTCTTCATAGCTATGAACGTCTTCTGATACTTGGGTGACTTGAATATGGCTTAGCATAAAACTCCCTCAAGATAATATTCTTGAGCACATTGTCATCCAACACATAGATCCCGTCCCTAAATCCAACCAAGTCATCTGTCGTGAGGTGATACTCCTCATCCCTATCACCTTAACTCTGTTGTAACCTATGCTTAAGTTGCTGATACCTACTGTCATGCTTCCATGCCTACAAGACCTTCTCCTACAAAACTCCCCCATAAGAGCTCACAACTCCAACATGGCTTATCTACACTCTCATAATGCCCATACCTACTCTGGAACCACAACAAACTCATAATGCCCATACCTACTCTGGAAAATAGTCTTGTAGATATTCTCCTCTTTGATGCACACCTAATGGTATCCTAATATCAGCTCAATCTTTGAGAACAATATTTCTCCCTTCAGCTGATCAAACAAGTCATCGATCCTTGGAAATGGACACTTGTTCTTGATTGTCACCTTGTTCAGTTTCTAATAATCAATGCACAATTTTAGAATACCATCCTTCTTCTTCACGAACAATATTGATGCACCCCAAGGCGATACACATAGGTCTAATGTATCCCTTATCACGCATTTCCTTCAACTGCAACTTCAATTCCACTAACACTGGAGTGCTCATCCTGTAAGGTTCCTTTGATGTTGGTGCTTCTCCTGGTACCAACTCGATAGAAAAGTTTACTTCCATGTGGGGAGAAAACTTTGAAATCTTTGTTGGAAATACATCTTGAAACTGCTGCAATAAAGGGTACCTCTTGAGGACTTCCACATCCTCAAAATTATTACCCTTGTGACTAGAAATATGAATGGAAAACAATACACACCCCTTCCTACAAATGTGTTTAGCCTAGATACTTGTAACCATACTCATCGATGTAGGATTCTTCTTTCCCTACAAGATTCTGTTTTTCCCATTATCATCCAAGCACTCAATAGACTTTTCATAACAATTTGCTTTGGTCTTGTGGAGGTAAACTGACCCAAAAACATACTATATGATCCCAATGGAAGCACATTTAGATGTAATTATGTAGACATGCCATTCAGCTCAAATGCACAAACTCTTAGCTAATGATGAACTCTCTTCTTAGCACCTGTAGCCAACTGTACCAACCAAGACTTTGCATGCACTTATTTTGTCAAGGCAAACTTATCCTCCAAGTTAGGATTAGAATAACTATAATTGGATACAAGGTCAATCAAAATAGAAACAACTCGATCACAATGCTTACCTTTCATCTCAATAATGGATTCCTAGTGATCTGCCTGCTTATTGTTCACAGTTGCATATATCCGAGTAATGCTATGGCCAATATCCCCAACTATCTGCGCCTCCTAAGCACTATATATTTAAGGCCTTCCACCCTAGTATAATGGGAAATCCTTCTTGTGATGATCTTTGCCACAAATACAACACCACAACAGTCCCTTATCATCACCTCTATTCTGCTGCTCTCTAGGCTGAGGTCCATGTCCCTTCTCAGTTGCATTACATTTCTTGTAAGGAGAAACATTTTCTTTCTCACCTGTATCCCGAGGTCTTCTTTGGTGGTCACTTACCTTTATCTTTCTCATTCCCCTTAAAATGATGCTTAGGCTCAACTTTATGATTGATTGCTCATAACAATGCTTAAGTTTCTTGAAGGATTGCTCCAGCGACCAAGGCACATAAAACTCAATATGGTCTTTATATGTATTTGAAGACCCAGTGATGAACCTTTGAATCTTTTCTTTCTCATCCTTTAGGTAAGGCACATACCTTAGCAGCTCTAGGAACTTGCTACTATACTCATTATATTGCATAAAATCCATCTACAACTCATAAAACTCATTAGCTCTATCATCATAATATCTTTTAGATAGGTACTTCTTCTTGAAGAATCTCTCGAACTCATCCCAAATCAAGTATTATTCTTGAATTCCTTTGAAATTATTCACATCTTCCCACTAGATATATGCCTTCCCTTTAACACTAAAGGTAGCTATTTTTGCTTTCATGTTCTCTAAATAGTTATGAAATATGAATAATTTCTTCATCCCAAGAAACCATTCCTCTGCATCTTCTGACTTCTTCATCTCCCCATCAAATGTATGAGGTGAATTTCTTGAACTCCTCTAACAAGTACTCGTTCCTTCTATAAGGATGATGGCGATGATGATGGTGATAATGTCTCCAGGATGAGGAACTAGAATGAAACCCATACATACCAGTCTTCCTATTAGGTGTATCCAATGATATGCTAATTCTGACTGTATCCCCTCTATCTGACACGTATTATGACCGAGACCTGCTACCATATGCCCCATTAGTCTCTCTTCATGTTCTTGAATAATCCTCAACTATTCCTGTCTCTGCAAGTTTGACAAAATCTAAAGGATCACTACATTGTCCGCTGCCTTCTTTTCCTGATCCCTTGCAAGTATTTCCTGAGCCTCAACCAACCTATCATTCCGTGCCTTTCAACTTTTGATCTCTTCCCTCAAACTCCTCAATCTATCTATTATATCAAGATTATACTCATCTCCTTTCTGCTCAATTGATCTTGAGGGAGAGTCACATGAACTGTAGTCCACCATTTTTCTCATCATCTTTGATCCTTTTTTTCCTGCAAACATGCCATGTTAGACAAACCAAATAGATACCATAATCAAAATCATTCCTCAATGACATTTAGTGGAGGCTATATCATCTGCAAAATCAATCCAAATTAGCACAACCCATGTATATACATGATCATATCAATATATCGACATCATGCATGAAAATGATAGTTTCATACAATGAATCATTCATGATAACCGAATCCATGACAATGCATGAATAACAACATGCATCTAGCCCATCCAGTCCAAGTGCTTGAACCATGATATGATACCAATATGTGATATTAGATATCACCCAAAGAGAACAAAACCCACTATGATACCAATCTGTAACCACCCCTCCCATATTTACCCACATTAACTATCTTGCCAAGGGAAACATGAGTTGAGGGATACTATGGCATGACCCAACCTCCTAGCTTCATTAAGGAAGTGGAGTCGACAAACTGAAACTTTTCTAACCTCCCTTAGGAGCTACAAGACCCCCAAGAGCTAAAACTCCACTCCAGGTGCCCAAACCCTGAGCTAATTGTCCCTTTTAGTGATATGGGCCCCCAGTCACATGCATGAAAATGTCTCCATTCAACTATAAGCCTCTAGTCACATGCACAAACCTAGAAGGTAGTGATTGCAACATAGAATTGCTAGTTCTGAGCATGCGACCTAGGAATCAATGCCACCTTTTTAGGGCATGACTCCCAACCATTGCCCAAAACTTAATGAGACTTTCTAGAATGATATAAAACATCAAGACAAATCCATTCATACAAAACATAGTCAATAAATTAACTTAACCCATCCTAATCATGACAGTCATTTCTTCAAACATATAGTGAACATGAAATCTATAGGTCATGAATTCATATCTAAAGATAGGGGCCTAAAACTTATTTGATATTAAACAAGAAGGTCGAATGCACCCTCTTAATAGCTGCAATAACATTTGTTAGATCATGCATTCATCAACCAACCAAATACATATCAATTCATGCACAAGGCATAACTAGAGTATATAATAGATCCATGATTATAACCAACGAATAATAATCATAATAACCATGACATAAAAATCATCAAATCATCAAATCATCATATTAACTAGTATGAATGATTCATAGATTTCCATAGAGAAATAACTCTCATTAAATGATGCAAATGCCAACTAAGTTAGGGATTTCCATGTACCACTTGATCATAGATTGGGCTGAACCAAATCTTTCTTTCAATGAATCACCCCTGTGCCATATTCCAAGCATGAATGTGGGATCTCATGGGATAAAATAAGACATAAAAAACCAAGGGAATCTAGATGTTAAACCACCTCCACCCTCATGTTGCCGTGAGCTCACTTAAACCAGTCCCGAGATTACAAAACCAAACCAATCTTAGATGCCTTAGAATTCCTTCACCCTCCCTTGAAGAATTTACTTATCTCCACCCAACTATTGAGGGATTCCTGGAGAAAACCATCTCCACCCCCAAACCTTGGGATTTTCCTGAGATCACCTCACCTGGATCAAAAACCTTTTGACACTCCAAGGCTCAACCAAGAATGAATCCCATCACATCATGATTATCTAGGAATTGGCAAGACAAGTATGAAATCACTGTCAAACATGGAAAACCCATGCCAATGAAAATAATGAACCAAATACACAAATGCATGCACCATGAATTCACACTTCAACTTAGGAAGTCACACATGCAACCTGATACCTGCAAGTCCTACTACTAAAGTTGCTTGATCCAATCCTTCCTTACTTATCCTTTGCTTTACTTATCCTTCCTTTGCTTGTCCTTTCTTGCTTTCTCCTCTCTCCAACTAACTCCAAATCCAAATTGACAAAAGGTTCCAAACTGATGCTCTGATTCCTTTTTATTATTGATGCCTCTAATTTATTCATTTCCCCTCTATTTTGCTTCAATTTCCTCCTCATGTAAACATGTGACCTTTCATCTCCCTTTTCTCCAATTTTCTTTTATTTTCTTAAATAAATGCCAATAATTTTCACTTTTATCTTTCAAATCCTTTTCCAATGCATTTTTCAATTTCCTTAGCCATAATAAAAAACAAGTGATGCCCACTAGGATGTTTTGCCCAAAATTTAGCTTGGAATAAATGTCCCATGACCTTGGTCTTATTTTTCCTTTATTAACTTTATCACATGAACTTTTAACCTGGGGCTGTTATAGAGGAGGTCTTCTCTTCTTTGGAGGGACCATCATAAAATTGTTTCCTTTCTCTTAATACTTTTGGATTTACAACTCTTCTTTCATTGCCATTTTTTTTGCCACATTTTTAGCATTTTTTATGAATTTTCTTAGAGGTTTATATCTACCTTTATATTTAGACCTCCCACTTGAGGACTTATTTTTATTTCTATCTAAGTAAATTCCTCTTAAAAATAAAGCATATGTGCTCTGACTTTCCATATTTTTCCACTTTATTTCCTCTGATAACAACGATGAGGCCACATCATTGAAAATTAAAGTGGTTACGTTAATCCCTATGAATACAACTAGACTATCCCATGAGTCCAGTAAAGAGAACTGTAAACTAATACACTTCTCTTCATTGCAGATTACATTAATATCAATAGATAATAGCTAACTTACGATTGTATTGAAGGTATCAAACTGATTTTTTATTTAGTCTCCATTATTAATCCTTAGGTTGTATAAATTTTTTTCTAACAAATTTTTTTATACTAAGGACTTAGATTGATATAAAGGCCCTAAATTATCCCATAATGTCTTGGTTGTAACTTCTACCAAAAGATTCAGTGATATAAATTTGAGAGACATGATTGGATTATGCTCTTTTATTTTTGATCCAATTTTTTCTAGTCCTTTGTCAACATTATTGTAAGTGAAATACTTGGACCCACAATGTCCCAATAATTTTTATCTCTAAAATATTTTCCATCTTGACCTTCCATGACTCAAAAATTTTCCCATTAAATTTCTCAAAACTGTTTTTGAACTACTTGCCAATCTTTTCTAGCATAATAATCACCATCATAGACTATCCACTGAAAGCTAGTTTATTAGAGACTTAAGTTAAACCTTTAGCCACAAAGGCATCCCTCTTAAGAAAATAACTTCTCTAACACACAATGTAAGCTTTATAACTTTATAGTAAGAAATGCACATGTAGACTCTTTATAAACAAAAATTTTTACAATGACATTCACATATAATACTCAGATATTTATGATGAAAATTATTAATTAGGATAGCAATGTTTAGAGCCTCATCTCTAGTTTGCATTATGTTATAACTTCATCATTTACAATACAATAGATAGGATCCCACAACATCCAAAACCTTAATCCATTGATCTAGACTATATTCCTTAATTGGAATTACATTACGATGAACAAAAAAACCATTAACTATAAAATAACAAAGATAGGCAAAAAATGACCAAAAAAAACCCAAAATGTTTTTGTGAGGGCCTTTATCCTCAACCCCACTTCCTCCTATATTAGTGTGTAGTACATGTGGCATACATGAGGATAATATGAAAATGCTATCACATGACAAACATAAAGAACCGCTATGAGAAAGTTAAGTGTCAATTTTATTAATGGGTTTAGGATTAGGTATTTTATGTTTTTGAGTGCATGCATGATGCTGAATAGCATTAGATGATAATATGAAAATAAATTTGAAGGAAGGGTATCAAGTTTGGGTTTGGAAACAAGAGAAGTATATGGGGAAATCCTTATTATTGGCCACTAATTTATGTTATGAAAAGGGGTTTCCTAAGACCACATGTTTTTTAAGGTTTGGGTGTCCATTTGGAGGAAACAATCTGAAGTGGAGGATAAGTATCTTGATTACCTTGCAAGCCTCCTATGTATTGAATCTCAAGTAGTTGTAGACCATGATGTGTGTAATGCCTATAATTCCTAGATATAGCACATGGTCATATCGGAAATGATGATACAGTCTTCCATAACAAATGGAGGTATCATGTATGATGCATTAACTCTATGATGTCTTCCTTATGAAGGACTAGGGTTACCATAAGTATAACAAATCTCCCATAAGATGTGCTATCCCCCCTAGAATATTTGTGGTAAATACTAGTGGAAAGGGAGAATCATGGTTAGGAAGAGATTAGGTCAAAGTATTTTTCTTTAAGGATCACCTCCTCTTCAATTTGGGGCTTGGTGGTAGCACATATTTGGTAATTTTGGGAAGGCGTGATTTAAAAAACTAATAAATAAGGATGGGATAATCTAGGTCAATATTGCAAAGATTTGACTGAATTTGTAAATGTGATGGAATGAAAAGGGTTTGATGATTTTCAGGCGATTGTTCCTAAAATTTTTCAACATAATCTTAAACATCTTTCTAAATTGCACGAGCTTCATGATCACATTGATTTGTTGTATTTGTTTCTTGCTCTCTCCCAAGCTCATGGTTGCTCACCCATCCTCTTAAAATTTCAGGTCTCTAAGAGAAATAAAGAAATAATATGATATTATAATGATGAATGTAAAATAAGATCAATATGTCTTTTATTATGGTTGTGATTATATATCTCATAAAGTGTATCACTTTATACATGTGAAGAAAAGTAACATTTTTCTTATACTTTTTCAACATATTCTTAAATATCTTGATAAATTGCACAAGAATCATCATTGATTTGTTATATTTGTTTCTTGGTCTCACCTAAGTTGTCTTTGTTTTCCTTATATATTATATTTGTAAACGATTGTATCAACATTTAAATATTTTCTATATATACTAATATTACTTTATTGATTTTAATTGTATAGTATGCTCCTATAGGGCATTGCTCGATGAGGAAGAGGTGGTTGTAGTACAAACACCTGGTGGTTGTAGTACAAGCACATGTTCAAGAATATGGAGTGAATATTGAGGATCAAGCTAATGATCATATGGAATAAGATAATGATGTTGATAACATAGTTGAAGAAGATGGGACAAATAGATTGATCCATGATACATTTAATAATGTTGGAATGGATGATGATGGAAACTAGTATGATGACCATGCTTTTGATATACCTATGCTTGAGAGGGAAATTAAACCTCTTTATGAAGGCCCAGAAACAACTCTTCTCTTTGTTGTATTGCTACTGGTCAACCTAAAGGTGGTGAATGGTTTTTAAAATGCATGTGTGACACAACTCCTAAGATATGTAGTATATTTTGTGACATTTAGTAATATATACATGATAAAGAAATTATTTTTTCATTTGTTTTTAATGTTAGTTATGTTGATCATCATTTAAAAATAATCCGTAATATTTGATGCAATATGCACGATTAATATTGTTTACTACATTAACAAGGACTACTTCTTTTTATGTTGTAAATTATTAGGTGAATTTATGTTACCACCATCAAATGTTTTACCTCACACGTACTGAGATTTACATTCCATTATGAAAGATATTGGAATGGAGTATTAGGGTATTCATGCATTCTAATGATGATATTCTCTATTATAAAGAACATGCATTAAAATTCAAGTGCCCAAAATTTGATGACAGTATATATCAAACCAATAATGTAACAAAAAAGGTGCCTCATAAGGTTCTTTGTTATATTCCCATAATTCCACATCTGCAAAAATTATTCAGGTGTAAAATCATAACACAACTTATGAATTACCATGTAACGAATAGAAGTGAAGATGGTGTTATTCAAATGCATATAGATGGATTTGCATTAAGGAATATAAAGGAAAATTGGCTAGAGTTTAATAGAGAACCTCATAATCATAAGATTCATTAGCAGATGACAATCTCAATCTATTTGGAGAGACCATACCTACTCAGTGTGGCCCATTTTATTATCAACAATAACATTCCTCCGTGGATGTCAATAAATAGGGAGAACATAATGTTGACAATGGTTGTTCTAGGTATTAATTTGTTTAGAATAATTTTCTTTTAACACAATAACATCTCATTTGTCTTGTTTGTTTCATAATTATGTCTAATATTTGTTTGTTTACTCATAAATGTTTAATTATGTCTTATATTTATTTATTTACTCATATATGTATTAATTATGTACTGTATATTCAATCAATTAGGTAATTACGAGGTCAAATATATGAATGTATATATTGAGCCTCTTATCGATGAGTTAGTGGAGTTATGAAACAATGTCACTATGCATGATATCTCTAGATCAGTAGATGTATAAAGGGAATTTGAATTCCATGCAATGCTTGTATGGACAATTCACAATGCCACAAGGCTAACACATTTATGTGGTATTTCATAATGTTACCCTACAGTTTAATAGCGTTTAATTTTATGAATTTCATTTCATGTATGTTTTTTAAATAGTTCCTTCATTATACATACTTAAAATAATTGATATGAAAATTATTCCATCTCTTGTAGGTTTTCAAACAAAGGGTAAATTTTCTTGTCCAATTTGTGGTCCTAAGATGAAATCTTTCCATTCAAGAAGCTTAGGAAAGGACGTGTTTGATGAGTATAGACACTTCCTTTTTAAGAAACATAGGTACCAAAGTACCGAAAAACACCTTTTCAATGGGAAATAAGAGACTATATTGAGACCACAAAGAATGACACCTTGTGCATGGAAGTTGCAATATAATAGAGTCTCTCAAGGTATGGATCAAATTGTCTATGTATCAATATACATGATATGTTTGATTATTTATATTTTTATGGCATTTTATTCTTTATGCCAATTGATAGGTTATATTGTTGTTATAATATCTTTAACTATGATTCACGTTGTAGGTCATCAAGGAATTAATAACAGCGTACTTTCATGAGGAATAAAAAGTTATCCCGAGCAATTTGATAGACTCCCCTACTATGAGCACCTAGAAATTGTTCATTTGTTTGATATAATGCACATAGGGAAGAATGTAACAAAGAACTTATGGTGGATCTTAGATGGAAGGAGAGATAAAGAAAAAAATGTCAAATTTTAATGAAATTATGGAGCCTAATCATGCATTGCAAAGGGCGACTCATTAAAACAATGATGGAGATGACCAAAATATAAGCGCCCTTCCATGGTTATTGAAATAGAAACAAAACAAGGATGTTAAAGAGGCTATTGAAATAATTAAATTTCCAACTAGATTTTCTTCAAACATAAAGAATATCCTAACAAAGAAATGTGAGTTAAGTGGGGTAAAAACTCATGATTGGCATACATTCATTAAGGTAATTATTTTGGTGTATATATAATATTTTTACTGAAACTTGTGATTTGCTTACTTCATTTGTAGATGGTTGTCATCCAAAGAAATCGATAAAGAAGATATAAAGTATTGGAGGAAACAAATTCCTTGTCTAATTTGTGAAATGCAAAAATATCTACCTTTGACATTTTTTCAATGAAAAAGAACACTACCTCATACACCATGTTGAGGAGATTGAAAAATAAGGACCTGTACACACAACATCACGTGGATAGTTGAAATTTACTTGAAATCAATTAAGTCTTTGGTTAGACAAAGAGCACGTCTTGAGGGTTCTATGGTAGAGGGATATATGGTATATCAAACCTGTTTATATTCACCAATATAGTCCTGTAATAGGAAAAAGTGTTAATGTACTGGATCGCATTTGGGATGTCAACTCCATGAACAAATTTGAAGGGGGGCACCTATTTGGGAAAGGTAGAATGAGGAAAGAGAGATGTAAGTAGATAGTGGAGATTTATAACACATTTGAATTTTTTGTTTTTATGTATATTGTATTTGTTTAATTTTTAGTATTCTTGCATAAACCATTATTATGAAGGTATAACATGGTAACTAATTATATGTGTGTGTGTGTGTGTATGCGAATTGTTTTATTTTAATACAGACAGCCAAGAGTGGGATGAAATACATTTATACACTGTGAACAATCTTGATTGGATGAAGGTATGGATTGGGTGATGCAAACAAGATAATAATTATCATGGTATGGTGTGTATACATTCGTCAAATAAGCTCAATGTAGTGGAGATACCAATATTATACAGAGGGAAATTTATTTAGCATATGGTTTAAGAGATTATTAGACAAGCCTATTCACCCATACTACTTAGTTCTTTTTTACAATTATATCAATGCATATGGCGTGTTTTTTTGTTAGTTTGCAAAATTTCCATGTAGAAATATGCTTATTAATTTAAAATGCATTTTTTTTTATTTTTTTTTATTTTTTTATTTTATGTATTTGACATATTGTAGTTGAAACACCACAATAAAATGTGGTGCAATGGCAAAAAATTTCACATCAAAAGATTGGATGAAAAGATGAAAACTTTTGATAGTTGGATAAATGTCAATTTTTCAGGTTATCAATGTTACCTTTAGAGGTGGCACACATCCAGAAGTCTTTGCAAATCGATACTATGGGTATCTGCATGACATATCTAAGTGTGACTTTAAATCCTTCAAGTTAGCTGTGTTCGATGTCAAATGGTTTACGCTATGAATCGATGAACTATGACCCTCATAGAAGTATTATTAAGCATGCTAACATATTTATGATAGTTGATACAAGGGATGTTGAGGTAGGATCAAAGTCATATGTTCTTCCAAGCCCATGTGAACATGTATTTTATGTAGACATTCCAAGTAAATTAGGTTGGTCATATGTTGTTAGATATGGTCCCAAAGGAAGGTCCGTAAAGTATAATGTAGCGGAAGAATATGAATCGAAGAAGAAGATGAAGTAGAGGAGCAGGGGGTTCATGTAGTGTGAGATGAAGATGTCGAAGAAGTTCAAGGAATATAGGTTAATCGCAACAATGTTAATTTGGATGAACTAGATGATATTGACGTTGTGTTGGACGAAGCACTTGAAGACGTTGAAAGAAATGTAGAAGAGCATGTTCCAGATGATGATATAGACAATGATGATCATGATGATATGGCAAATCCTTTAACCATTAATTCTAAACTAGATGACACAAATGATTAGTTAGAGGAGGAATACGACTAATGATATCAAAATGTTGAAAAGTATGGGGTATGTATTTATATGTTTTTAGTTGGTTTGTTCTCTTTCATTCACCTTACATTT
>APFE030807268.1:0-22500 GCA_000404065.3 Pinus taeda | reverse complement strand
ATTGTCTAGTCTGCGACAAAATTTTATTTTATGAGCTTACAAAAGAAGTATCAGCTATAGTGGGATCTTGCCTCTGATTTTAAAAGGTATCTTTGGCATATGAAACATTTCTTTGTTCATGATCATGAGGTAGTGATTCGAGAAGCCTGATACTTAGTCACAAAGTCGTATCATCCAACCACTGATTCGAAATTTCATAGTCGAATGCAGCAATTCAAGAAAAAACAAAACAGAGAAAAACGTTTAAATTCAAACACATGATTTTCCCAAACAGAGAAGAATTTGAAGAAAATAAAACATGGGTTTTTTTGCTAGCTAGGTCAATTAGATAACCCAGAAACCCTTTGAAGTGATTTGTGGCAGTTTGGGAGAAATTTACGATTCTTTGGAGCGCATTTTTGCCTACCGCGTGAAAAAAAACAGAATTTCAATTAAATGAACAGGGTGTGATGTAATTCGGTGTGCCTGAGGAAGAGAAATCTAATTAGGAATAAACTATGTGTTGGTATTCAAGCTTAATTACACGTCTTTAATGACTAATAGTCCCATTACGCGTCACTGTGCTCAGTGTCACGTTTGTCGGTTGGTTCCATCAATGGGAGATGACAATAGTAAAGGGTTTCAAGAATTTATCACATATTTGAAGCAAAGAGAATGCGCTGGAGTTGTTAAAATATCTGAGGGAAATTCTATTTGGTCACAGATACTCTTTATTCTTCCTTGTTCCATGGAGGCATGCACAATGCTGGCAATTACTCCATATCCGAATGAAGGTCTTATTGGGTTGCTTCTACCCAAGGAAACGAGTTTCGATTGGATATGATTTAAATTGAAAATTTAAAGTGCTGTTTGAAATAACAAAAGCTAAGACTGTATTTACTTCACACCCTGCTCAGTCATGTCCCTTGATTCTTTCAAGGTATCAAGGATTGGTGAGGGAATACTACTAGTCACTCCCTGTAAATGTGTCTGATCCTATATTTCACAAGTATCAGATTTCTGTACCATGTTGTCTCGAAAGGTTCATTAATTTGAGGGTAAATGTTGAATCTATGCCCCTTTCACAATGCCACACTATTCTGAAGGGACATGACTTACTGCACAAACCTAGTGGCAAACACCACTAATTCAGTTAACATTACATAGCAGTGTTGTCTATGTTTGCTTTGTGGCTTCTTGCATATGCAATGGTTTTCCTGAAATCTTGAAGTCTAAGAGTGGCAATTTTTAAATTTTTATTTTTTAAATTTGAATTTTTTCAGTTTGACCTTGTATTTTTTGCTTGATAGTTGAAATGTTCATTTGTATTAAATAAAAAAAATATTTACAAAAATAAATAAATGAAAAATGATGGGGCTCATTGGGAGAGCTAAATCAGTTGAACACACTTGGACTTGAACTTTATTTAGCTAGATAAAAGGGGCAGTCAGGGATATGTGTCTAATGGTTGACTGTTTCAGCCACTTTCCATAGCTGATTCAACTTTCCGCAACTGATTCAACTTTCCGCAGCTGGCTTAACTTTCCGCAGCTGTTTTGTTAAACTCTAGGTTGCAGGTGTCATTAAGCAAAACAAGCCACATGGGTAGCTGAGGGAATGTCAGTACATGGATGGTGTCCTCGTCATTTGATCCAATTTAATAAAAAAGACCCCGGTCAAAGGGAAGTCAAATTGTGTGTTATCACTAAGTGCCACACTGAGTCGCCACACTAAGTCGCTGCATGTCAAGAAAAAATAATAATTTTGAATCAATGAAATGAATAAGTTATTTGCTCACTTTTCTGAAAGTATTGATTAATTTTGGACTGATGATAAAATATGAATGGCTAACTTTGTATCCAAGATTTTTAGCTACAGAACCGTGCACATTCCGCAGCTGTTCTTTAATTCCGCAGCCAGAAAAACCTCATTGTTCAAATCAGCCTATCTTTCTCATACAAAATCAGATTTTGATGATTTAAGTATCATTGGAAAGGTCTCAACAAGATCTATACAATGAAAAATCTAACATTAGAGTTTGAAATGGCAAATAATGAAATAAATTTCTGAAAAGAAGCAACATTCAACTTGGGCACCAATTCCAAAGCAGGTATAAATTCTTTTGATTTTTCCTTTGAGAACTTGTTTCATTAATACAAATTCTTAGTTTTGTGTGTAAATATCATAACTAGAGATATTGATCACCTCTCTCTCCTTTTATAATCTTACATTCCATTGCAGAAGAAGTATTAGTTTTTTTGCAGGTTCCAGGAGGAAGGACAAACGACTACAAGAGAATGGTGTCTCTCTAAGAGACCAATTTGTTTCATAAGAGGATGATAAACAACAAAGAGGAAATATGTTGATGCAAAATCAGATCCAAACACTTGAAAAACTTTCAGATACTATTGTCTCCATCACATCCATCTATCACATCCATACCTCATAATAAACCACTCACCTCATTTCACTTCATACTTTCCATTTACATTCATATACACTTTCCATCTCTTTTTGTCCCTTCATAATCCACAAATAAAAGCAAGAGGCTCATTCACATGCTTATTTCCCATTGTCATTTCTGCTCTCCATTGCCATCTTCCATTTTCATCTTTCATTTCCTGTCATTTTCATTCCGCAAATAAATCCTAATTCAATGCAAATTATTGAGTCCATGGTCCTTTGAGTCTAAGTTTTTTGTAAAAACACCTTGAGGCTTGCATGCCTTAACGGCAAGTCCTCATGCTGACAAACAATAGGAATACATTAATGTCCCTTGTTCATCAAATCTTCTAGGTGACTCGACATCGACAAATTCATTCGTACCTAGCAAGATGTGTTTGGGCATCTTGACTCTCATTGTCATCAATGGTGAGAGTTCTCGTGTTGACTAGTGGCATCCATTAATGGCCACTAAGCCAAAAATTTCCTACTATGTTCGACATCAAAACATCTTTTCATATAGTAGGAATTGTGCCAATAAGTTTTGAAGACATGAAGACTATTATTTTCAACATTTTGGAGCAGATTTAACAAGTTTTAGTAGAAGTAATAAAAAGTCATCTTATCTCTTTATCAATGACTCCTCTTGATGAGCCACTTGAAGAAGAATATTATCAGAATTTTGCAGCCACCACACATACAACTCATCCATTCCAAAGGGTAAGTGAAGGTACGCCATTTTCTAAATTTTGAGCATAGAATTCCATAAAAAGCTAGAATGATAATTGTTGGAAAAACATTTCTCTTCCTCATTTCATAAAATTTCCAATACCATCAGTTGGGGGGGGGAATACATTCATATTCATATCTTTCCATGTCCATATCATATTCAGGAGCCCACATACTTCCAACAATATTAATTATTACATTGCTATTATGAGCATGCAATGGATTTTCAAAAAAAGTGCTTAAAGGATAAATTGGATACAAACAAAATCATGGTTGTCACACAAGAACCAACCATCATGCAATCCAATAAAGATATACTTTGCAACAATAATAAAATATCATTATGCAAAGTTCAAAGATCAAAATAGAAGGCAACAAAAAAAAAAATGGTTGTAACACAAGAACCAACCATGTTGCAATTCAAGTAAAACACTTTGCAGAAATATGAAGTTATCAAATGATATCATGCAAAGTTAAGCCAAATCTCAAGGATCAAAAGAGTCAATGTAATATATGTTGCATGAGGACATGCAATAGCTTCAGTTGGGGGTTATGTTGAGTCTTGAAAATGTCATTCATTTCCATTACACTTTCACTATTATGTCCATTATATCACCTCCATTTCACTACTATGTCACCACATTCATTCCACTTTCATTATCATTGGGGAACACTTATGTTTTTCCAAACTTTATTAATTCTAAGTCTTTTAAGTGAATTTGTGGTTAAAAATTAGAAAATAATGTGCATATGCTTATACCTAACAAGTGGGTTGAGATTGTTGACATGTGTAGGTTGAAAGGAGGCTTCTAGAAGACCCTTATGTGGCACTCTAGGGCCAAATTCGAATTTGAGTGGAAAGAATCATGGGATCATGAGGATATGTGTCACATCTCCTAATTTTATTGTAACTCTAAAAAGACATGTGTCTTATCAGTTCCTATTTTGATTAGGACTCTAGAGGTAGAGGGAGAAATTCATGGATTATCATTAATGAGATGACTGTCATCCTTTTGTATAAATAGGAGATCTCTCTCCTTCATTAGTTAGTCTCTTTTTGAAGTCCTTTTTAGTCTTTTTAGTCCCTAGCTCTTAAGATTGTAGTTCTTCCTTGATGGCTTTTGAAAGCTTTGGAGAACTTTGTTGTACTTGGTACTTTTGAAGAATTTGAATAAAGCTTTGATGTTATCAACATGGAAGGAGATGTGAAGTAGATGTCATGGAGCACATTAGAATTTAAGGTAGAGTATATTTCATTTTATAAATATTGCTTTGTAGAATGTAAGGTAGAATAGATTTCATTTTGTAAATATTGCTTTTATTTGATTTGATTACTTTCAAGTTTGATAGATTATATTTTTCATTCATGCAATTTTAATTCATGCAAGTGTGTTCAATTTTGTTTTGATTTCATAGGTGGCAGAGGGGTCCCTGCCTTGTATAGTTGTCATTTAATTTTTCATTTAATTTTGTTATGCTTATGTATATTAGCTGTACATAAATTGCTTTCAAGTTGATTGTAGATTAGTGATGCACATAGCCTTTTAATGACTAATGACATGATAGAATCATCTTGTCCTTTTGCTAAAGCAGCAAGGATACTGGGTCTCATAGTCACTAGCTCATTGTTTGGTTATTGCATTTTATTTTGATTGAACTAATGACATGATAGAATCATCTTGTCCTTTTGCTGAAGCAGCAAGGATACTAGGTCTCATAGTCATTAGTTCATTGTTTGGTTATTGCATTTTATTTTATCTTTCTCATAGTCATTAGAAAACCAACAAGAACAAAACCCCAAAAACAACATAAACTATAAAGCAACGAAGTAAGAGAAAGGTTAACTAAGCACATATAGTGCACCACACTTCATCAGTTTACGATACCCGGATTGATAATTTATGTAGAGCAATTTAAGACGTTAAATTGACTAGACACTGAACTCGCATCGAATTTGACACGTCCAATATGCCAATATTGACTGTAACCAGAAGGCTGAAATCTATCAATCTATCACGCACATCTGTTGGTTTGTATGACTAGATACTTTCGTACCAACTGATTACTTCAATATTCCTTGTGTGCGCACAATCATCTCCGCTATTCACTTTCCAATTTAGCACACTGGTATCTACAGGAGTGCAAACATTTGTCTTACAAGTGCACATGGCTCAACGTCTTCTCTTTCCAATTATCATCACACCAGATACGTACAACTCCAACAAGCACATTTTCTTTTGGTATAAGGAAATATAATCTTAGCCTTCTACAATTTCAACCTGCATTAAGAAATCAACAACGATATTTTGGCCCTATATAGGGTTTTGGCTTCGGATTGAGCCAAGACCAAGGCTCTGATACCACTGTAATGTCCCAAACCAATGAAATTTGGAACAAACCCTTCAAATCAAATTATCTAGCACTTAACATGAAATTTCGATGGAAACCCAAACACCAGAAATTTGATTGAAACCATAAACTCACAAATTGCATAAAATCTCATTAGAAATCACAACATGAGAAACAATGAGAAATGAAGCAACCAAAATCCAACTTTATTATATATAGATAGATGCCAATACAATAGCCAGGAATGACCCTATGGTCTCCAAACTGAAATAGAGAAACTATCTCTACACCTGTGGATTCTGAACGAATCCACCAAGGGGAGATGGGTGCTCGTCCAATCTCTCTATATCACCCAAGTTTTTTCATCCTGAGGCTACCAATGGAGTAGAGAACCATGTTCTGAACCTCATATACAAGAAACAATATTAAAACCAAGATGTGCTCCAATGGTCTCCTCCTCCTCTTTTATAGATTTGATGGACTTCTCTAGCACCTTCTATTTTATTATTATTTTAATCATGGAGCACTTTTCCTTCTTTTATTTCAATTAAAATATTCTTTTAACACAGGAAAAGGGTAAATTGGCCACCATGTCTCCTTAGGCCAATGAAACTCAAATCTAACCATCCCATCCTGTAGATCTTCTTGTTTTGGTTCCAACGAGCTATTACATTGAGGTGTTCCACCAATTAATCTCCTCAAAATTCCACCTCGAGCATAATTAATTAAGTTATGCCCAATAATAATGTTGATTTATGAAATTTTTCGAAATGTGATAGAACGAAAAGCAAACTGTGCGGATGGTGGAATATTCCAAGTGAATGCCATCAAATCCCATAAAAACTCCTTAAAACACCATCGGAACCCCTGATGACTTAAACTTGCTCTACTGACCTGGTCATATCCTTCCTTGGAAATCCACCCTGGCTGCACTATGAAGAAGGATAAAAATGGGGAAATGACAGTCCTCCCACCCCAAGATTGCTTACCCTCAAGCAATCCAAATATGTGGACCAATCTGGTGGTCGGACGCAACTGCGACCCAATGCCAGGATCCCGTACGAACCATTGCGTGATGCTCTGCTCCTGTGTCAACCAACCCTGAATGGACTCCTCGATGCCTGGATCCCAGATCAATCTCTGATGGAACCTTTTTCAGCAAATCCTCTTGGATCCCAATGCCGCCAAGAAGGAGCATCAAGGCTCCACGACTCCTGTTGTGCTATAACTCCAACTGTGAATGTTGGTCCACCTGCCGCGTACCAACTCATCACCTCTCTCCAATCCAACCCTTGGCATAGACCAAGGTCAATCTCATCATGTTGAATCCGTGCTGAAATACTGATGAGTGGCCAGCCTACAACCTGCTGCCAACTGAAGCATTCGATATTCCTCACCTTGGATGGCTCATGCAATACAATGCTCCTGATTAAAAATGACACTCCATCAAAAGGATAACAACTCATGATCTCTCGCCAATCTATGTCATGGACTCCTGTGTAAGGAACAAGTCTACTATGTTGATGCTAGTCCATGGTCAACTCATGCTGCCCTATCTGGTTGTTCAAAAATATCCATCAAGAAAGTCCTGCCTCTCTCCCTAAAATGGGTACAAGTGGCCAAACTGTGCTGCAAGCCCTATCTATGTACTCCTGATAGGGGTTGCTCCCTGAATTTCCTGTGGCTCTGCCAACTGGCTGTGCATCTACCCGCACTGCATCAATGGTTCGGCCTAAATATGGATGCAGCACCATATCCAACAACTCCTGTCGTCTACTATCCTCCTGCCAAACTATCCGGTCAATCTGCAATGTCTCCTGAGGACGAGTGTTCACAAATGCTACCTCCCTGGAGACTGCCTGCACATCTATCTCCTCCACTCCAATGGCTGGCCCCAAGGGTGTCTGCTCATCCTCTATCATGGGCTCAACATGAGCCACTAGCTAACTCTCCAAAAGCAGCACATGTTGCACTTCTATCGCACCCAAGGACATCAAAGCCTAGAACATCATGTCTTCTCTAGGGTTTAATTGTAAAAATTCGTAGCCCCATCCACCTTTGCAATGACACAATTATAAAATGTAACATCCCTCGTTGAACCCCGTATTGTAAATGACATGTACATGCAAAACATAGGTTGGAGAGATAGAACATATTAATTAGGCAAGTGAGTTGAGATTTACTTCTTAGGGCAGTGGGCATGTGTGTATATGCTTTGGGGCTAGTGTGTCCAGGTGTATATTCTCTTATATGTTATGAGGCTAGAAAAACTGATGCCGTAAATGTCTTTAAATTGTGCATATTAATAAACACATAATGGTTGCAGACCGAATTCGACGAAAAGGGTATGCAGGGTAAAGAAGCCATGGGAATGTAAATGGGGCTAATATGATTCCATAGTCATTAAAAAGAGCATATGAATATAACCAAAATCAATTAAGTGACTTTAGAGGGTGCCAAGTGTCAAAAAAAGGTCATGCATTTAAAAGGAAGTTGTCGGAATTGTGAAGGGTTAGCTAGTTAGCCAATAGGGTTGGATACCTAGGATGGCAGTAGGAACTCTTGGAGCGCTAGTGCTAAGAACATATCTGTCTAGTCTATTTGGGCACCCTGGAAGTGGTGGCATAGCTTGAGGGACTGCGGGTGCGGAGAAGGGTGTGCCTTGCTAGAAGTCCTAAAGTCATAGGACTCTGAGAATGTCTATGTTCGGACGAGTGAGACACCCTAGAGATGGTGGCATATCTTGAGGGCCTGCAAGTGTAGAGAAGGGTGTGAACTGCCTAGGTGTAGTTTGATGGGGGGTGTGAGCCTATAGGTTGGAGCCTGCTAGGGTTTGGTACTTTGGTCGGTTGATTGTACCGCATGTGTACTCGTATTTTGCGGTGTTGATACCTGATGGAGTTTAAGTCGTAGCTTAGGGGTGACTGGCTGTTGATAGGAAATGAACAATTTGGTCTATGGTTGGGAGGGACATCAAAGGTCTGTAGCCAGTGAAAAGATTAACATATAAGTTCTATTGTATCTTAAATAGGGCTACATGCCATGACGTGCAAGGTGTTTAGAGGAAGTGATGCAAGCGAGTTCATGCCCAATGTCAACTAAGAAAATAAAATTAGTACAAAAAATTAACTTTTAATGAAGGAGAGGCGCATAGGGGAGGTGCTTATGACTAAAGACAGTTACAAAACATCATTACAGGTAGATTTGATTGGTGTAGGGGAGAAAATCAAAATTTTTGCCAATTTTTTTGAATATTCGTTAATTTCTTAGGTCATCCACCTAATCTACAAGATAAGGTATCCAATTTAGGCGCTCACTGTCCAAGTTGTACACATGTCAAGAGATAACTTCTCCAATGATGCGCACTACATTCATGGGATTTAATTCTTAGACAATCCACATTGTCCAAAATAAAATTATAGTGCACCGATGTTGTTACTCAAGATATATGCTCCAATTAGATATAGTACTTACTGGTCAAATATCGTTTATGCTAAACCTCCATATTTGGTTTCCAAGTTAATCTTTAAGGGGAATTGTTGGAGAGGTAAATCCCCTCTACGGATAGAGGCGATCCCTACTAGCCCAAAGGGGGTCTAGCAACAATCAAACAATGCTACACTGCAGGTTCCTAGTTGTAATTAACAAGTGGGTAAAAGAAACATACTTGGATTCCAACGCTACATTTGTCGAAGAGATGATCCTCTCGCTCCTTCGCTCCAGCCGATCACAGTCCTCCACTATCCTCGCGGATGGACACCTGCACAAGCAAAGAGAGAACAAACACAAGCGTAAAATCTACTAAAAACAACTATGTATCAGTCAGGAAGGATACGATTTACATTAATCATTCATAGGACGAATGGAAATGGAACCATAAGAGTAGTCATCTATCTTTATTAATCAGGAAATAGAGTAAGGTACAACCGAAGTCCTGACGGTGAGTCCTTCTCTAGAGGGTCCAGTCAGCATGTCTTCCAAGCATTCACCTTTGAAGTGGATCTCCCAAGTCAAAGAGGTCTCTCTCTCACATACAAGGCAACAAACTTATGACCTTCCTCAAGCTCAAAAGCAATCCTCACACAACACACCAAATGCCTACAAAAAGCAGCACTAATGCACTAAGAATTCCTCAATCAATGTCTATATGTTCCAAACTAAAAACTAGCTACTCATGGCAATGGTGGAGGTTTATAAAGGAGAAGGAGTCTCCATGAATAGGTAAAGGATGAGCTTTCCCCCATGATAAGTGGATGATCAGTCGAACAGACATGCCAAAGAAAGGATGGCGACCTCAACAATGCTAACATCCAAGTCTGGAGACATATGGAAGGCTGGCTGTTAGAAAAAACTCGCCTAAACAGGATGAGCGCGGGTGCTAAACTGGGCTGGCGCGCTGGCATCGCAAATCTGTTATAGGAGAGGTCTGGTCAGTGCTCAATGATACAAGCGGAGGGTGCGCTGTCCGTGAAATTGGACCAGCACGGAAAACACGTGTGCTTCCGCGTTGGCAGTGCAGCAGTCACATTATCCTCCGCCAGTCAGCGTGGTTATTTAATGAACAGTCGCGATGATTCAAATAACTTAGGCAAACAGGGTTTTTAGCCATTTCAGAGGGCATAGTCAAGGTGAATGTGATTTTATGACACACTAGGGAGACTGACAGGGTGACAGTGACATTTTACTGTGTAACAGATGCCCCCTAAAGTGTGAAGCCCGAGAGAGTGGGAGGGGTGAAATGCTTTACAAGACCGCTGGACTGGAACACCACCAGGGAGAACCTGCAGGTAGATACAACTGATATTTCAATTACATGTAGTCTAGGCATGGGCGCAACCATCTGAAAGACATATGAAGAAGGTCTATGGCGTGGACGCAGCCACCCAGCTGAAAAGACCATAATGATAAGAGGTATGGTCGCAGTCATCCTTAAGGGACTCAGGCATGGTCGCAGCCATCCATCAACGAGTCATGTAATGATATCCCACAAAATCGCAACCTGGCTCACAATGAACTAGAACCAGGGTCTTGCGCTCCATCCAAACCCGAACAAAGTACAAGTTCAAACATGTGAATACAGGAGTCGAAGTCGAACACGCTTGAACATCGCCTGATTACTAGCCAATGATGAGAGCTGTTAACAGACGCGAGAGGGGCCACCAATGATGACGATGGTCCTCAAGGTACTATAGGTACAATCCACGGCATGTGAATGAATGAGCGGATGTCGAACACCCGTGGAGTTATTCGATCAGAGGCCAATGATGAAAACCTCGCGTCGAACACGAAGAACCTGCCATTAAGGCATGCAGGCTCCAAGGTACCTGAAGGGAGTCTCTAGGTCACTCCTGGATAATGAGCTGAAGTCGACAGGAAGTGATCTTTATCGAAGGTGGGCCATAATTTTTCCCACATCATCGACATGAGACGGGGAGAGACAATTTGTTTTGTGAAATATCAGAGGGAGGTTATATTTGCAGAGGCCAACTTCTCTTGAACATATCGGCGACACAATGACGGATTTGGCAGCATTTGGGGGTCAAATGATCAGAGGTCGTAACGGAAGGAAAATGAGCAGATGAGTGGCCAAATAGGATAACCCAAACCCATGGAGGCAAAAGTGAAACGAGATGAGATGTCCCCACCCAGACACGAATGCAAACAGTGCCATGTTCAAGAGCGACATACTGCTGATGACGACGATTATGGTTCCTTTATTTCCCCCACCATTTCTGGCGAGAACCCCGGTTATTTTTGGATGACAAGCTTGACGGGGATAGCATATGCTTGAAGAGACGTCATTATGATGGAATCCGATGTCATTAAGTTTTAACGAGTCTGACAAAGGAAGAAATCGACGTCTTTTCATGTTTAGAGAGTTTGAAAAGACAACTGAAAAGAAAACTCCAGGGGGGTTCTTTTTCGTAAAGTTGTGTCTCTCGAGCCCGAGAAAGTATAAAATGATGCTCGAAAGAACCGCCCGATCATTACGACCGAGGAGTACTTTTCATAAGTAGTGTCTCTGGCCCAAAAAAGTAAAAAAGTGGTCAGAAGCACGTCGTTTTGGAACCAATAACGAGTGCGAAACGACAAACACCCGACAATCTTTGTTGGTTTAAACGATCAAAAAAGAGCTTTAAAAGCGACCGCCTCTCGTTCCTTTTGACGAGCTGAGAGGAGGCTCGGCAATCTTTTCTTGTTTTCTGTCGGAAAAGAGCTTAACGACGACACTTTTTTGGGATCAAGTGTGTAAAAATCCACCGTGACTTTGCCGATTCCGAAGACCTGCACAAGGGAAATACCCGCGTAAACCTGTTCGATATGTCGAAAAATATAATAAAACATGCATTAAACATCATGAATCACATCCAGATTGAATCTATGGAAAAAATATAGTAAAAAACCCACATTTATAAGAATTTTAGGCAAATTTAGGAATTTTTACTATAAATAGGAGTTTGTAAAAATCATTTTTACCATTTTACCATTGGAGCTCTGAAGGACGTTGAAATACTACAAAGTTGATGGAGCTGATTCTTCCTCATCCGGACGCCGATTTTCCGACCGTCGATTCCAGGTAGGTCCCTCTTGCCCTGTGCTCCATTTTGATTTTATTTTTATGAAAATCCATCGTGGGATTTGGCCATTTGGCCAAATTTCTTGAATGTTGGTGCGCTCTCGGTCAGCGCGGATTTCCCTATCGGGTCCGCGCTGATCGGGCTTCCCAACACGCAACACTTGCTGGGTCAGTGCGGAAAACCCGTGTTCTTCCGCGCTGACCCAGAGAAAAATACACTGGCAGCCATTTTCAGCGCGGTTGTTTTAGAAACAGTCGCGTTGGCACTGTGACATTTGAATTTTTAAAATTTAATTACCAATTCTCAAATGCAGGTTGCCTAATGTCTTCTAGGGGATCTTGCAGGGAAAAATGGCTTTCACATGGCAAGAGAGAGACCATGATAACGCCGATATAGCTGCATGGGCCGATGCCGGATGCTGCAATGCAATGCGGGCATGCGGTTTAATGAAATTCTTCCTTACTCCGCGGTTGAGAGCTCAGCCAGACTTGTTAGAGTTACTGATCAGAGCGTGGAACCCAGTAGATGGGAAATTCACCATCCGGGGTCGAGACATCGAGTTCGACTCCACAGACATCTATTTTATGACTGGGTTGTCTTGCCGAGGTGCGATGCCCATTCTGGAGGGGTAGCGTCCTAGCGGTGAGATGCTGGACCAGCTGATGGCTCGTGTTTGCCCAGGGGCGGTCAAAACACGGAGCGGGAAGTGTAGTATCCCGCCGGTGGGTGTCGGTGAACATGCCGACATAGTGCTCCGCACTATACTCTTTCTGGTGACACGGGCAGCAGGTAGCCTGGCGAACCACGAGGCCTCAAAGACCAACATTTTACTTGCTCTGGAGTGCTTACAGCCCATGATCTTCAACTGGGCGGCAGCTGTGACTAGCAGCATGAAGAGGCAACTGAGCTGTTGCCGACGTGGAGAGTCGAAGCAGTTCGGTTACGGATCGATCCTCCTTCCACTTATGTTTGAGCGGGTGCCAACCCTTCAGCTGCAGACTATGGTGATAGACCCGCCGCGGAACATACGAGAGACGAGGGCCACCAGGTGGGGCCGAGTCATGCCACGTGGAGGTGGCGGACGCTCAGTGTCGTGGGGCGGCTTCTTCCGAGAGTGGCTAGATCGCCAAGTCATATTCGTCGAGGATTGGCCGTATGCCAGTATCGACTTCCGTGGTGATCCAGACATGCCGCTGCCTGTGGGAGAGCAGTGGGACGATGGAGGTATGACACTTGATCTTTTTCATTTTGTTCATGTTTTTGTATTTTTCATGTACATGTCTTGACAAATGCTTATGCTGTGCAGATGTAGGACCCGCGAGACCCCTTGGCCTAGCACTGGAGGCACGGAGGGCGGAGCAAGGCCCTGGCGCCTTGGCCTTGGCTCCTGCAGGAGGTGACCAGGGAGAGACTGTGACCCACAACCTGGAGGGGTTACTAGCAGGGATCCCAGATTATCAGGGGATCGAGGAGGTCCCTTTGGCTGCACAGATCCACACAGTGGGTGTCGAACCCAGGATGCACCGTCTTTTGAGACGGGTGGCACGAGCGGTGGCATGCTACAGAGAGCATAACCCACCGCAGTAGACGCCTAGGCTTTTATTTTCCACTGTTGTTTTGAGAGACATATGTCTCAGATGTACCGAGGATGTTGGATTTATGAGACATATACACTTATTTTTTAGCGCCTTAGTGCGCCACACGATATATATATATATATATATACATGGTGTTTTTATTGTATCTTATGCTTCTTATGTTTATGGATTTACATGTTTCGCAAATGTCTGTCTAATACATAGTTAGCCAATGCATCAGTTACAACATTAAGTCTTCTTGGAATGTGATGATAAGTAATGTAATCAAAATCTCTTTCCAATAACTTAACACGTAAATACAACCTTAATATGCGATGGTCTCTGACGGAATATTGTCCATTGAGTTGGTGAACCACAAGCTGTGAGTCTAAATTTACAACCAATGAGCGGATTCCAAGGTTAATTGCCTCGGCTAATAATTCAATTACAGCACTATATTCAGCTACATTGTTCATTTTGCAACCTAGACACACACCTTGAATATCGTCACCATGAGGATCGTAGATCACCCATGCCGTAGACGACGTATTGCGAGTGTTGCGGGAGGCACCATCAGCGAAACCAACGTAAGGTGATCCAGACATCTGTTCAGAAGCAAAAGACACAATAAGTGGCTATCACGCCGACACACTAAGACAAAAACCAAAACAAACACGCACACACACTAAACACACTGTAAAAAGGCATATGCATGTAAAAAATAAATGAGAGAGTGCCTGGACTCAGGCGTAATATTTCTTAAGATATAACCCGTTATGGGGCCTGTCCAGGGGATTGCCTTCATAATCGATTAGCTCGTAGGCACCTTTTTGTAGAACTCGTTTCACAATGTAGGGCCCATGCCACATTGGCTTGAGTTTTCCTGCTCCTAGCTTATCATTAGCCTGATCATAGAGAAGCACCAAGTCACCTTCGATGAAAGAGCACGGATTAACTGAGTTATCGAAGTGAGTTTTCACTCGCTTCTTTTGAGCTTCAATAGCAAGGGAGGCCAGACGACGGGTCTCGTCCAATCTTTCCAAGTAAAGAAGCCACTCTTCTGCAGGAGTAATCTCGGGAAGTAACTCGACGGCTAATTTGAGTGAAGGAATCTCACACTCAATTGGAAGGGTTGCCTCCAGCCCATACACTAGCTGGAAAGGGGTGAAGCCGGTGGCATCCTTCACGGAGGTCCGGTAGGCCCACAATGCAGAAAACAACATTAAATGCCAATTAGACTTGTGCATGCCAACAGTTCTCTGAAGCATCGTGACCAAGACTTTTCACGGCTTCAACCTGACCGTTGGCCTGAGGATAGTATGGAGATGAACTATCATGCCTAAGTCCAAGTTGGGTTGTTAACTTGACCATCATATGATTACGGAAATGTTTTCCGTGATCAGTGACAATGGCTTGTGGAACTCCAAACCGAGAAATAACATGATTGAAAAGAAACTGCGCCGCCGTATGACCATCTTCAGACAATGTGGGCATCGTCTCGGCCCATTTTGTAAAGTAATCGACAGCAATGATGATGTAACCATGCCCCCTGGCTGAGCGAGGGTTACATGTCACATAATCAATGCCCCACTTGGCAAAGGGGCCAACGGTCACTACGGGGTGCAGAGGGGCAGCAGGAGCATGCATCTTCCGTTGGTATATCTGGCATTCGTGACATGATCGGACGGCAAGAATGCAGTCCTTAAAGATGGAAGGCCAGAAGTAGCCAGCACGAAGGATCTTTTGTGTGGTAGCGTATCCAGACATGTGACCGCCACATGCGCCGGAGTGGCAGTCATTTAGAACTCTTTTAGCTTCTTCGAAGGTGAGACAATGATGAAGAACTGAATCAACCCCAAGGTGGTACAGGGTATCCCCAACTATGCGATAAGGCTGAGCTTGGTGACGGATCCGTCGACGAGCATCTTTCGACGTCTCGGGGCGGAAGGAGGGCGTCTGTAAATAGACGATGATGTCCCCGTACCATGGATCGAGAGTGCTGATCAGGAAAAGAGTTTCATCTGGAATCGATTCCTCTATCTACGAGGAAGTAGCGGCAGATGGCAAGGAGCATAGCAGTTCAGCAAAAACAAGTGATTTCTTGGACTTGGCTGCAGTAAATTCCAAGTCAAACTCTTGGAGGATCGCGATCCACTTTGAGTACTTGCCCCCCAGCAATTGTCGTGAAAGAATATATGTCATGGGGTTGTAGTCTGAAATCACTGTAGTAGTACGCAACAGAATGTAGTGGCGGAATCGTTGGACAGTGCAAACCGCGACAAGAGCCAACTTCTTGACATATGCGTATCGAGTTTCCGTGTCTAATAAGTTGCGACTAAGATAATAGATGACATGCTCGATGCCATGATCGTTGTCCTGAACCAAAACCATGCCGATAGTAGTATCGGCAGCAGCCAAATAGAGCGTATAGTCATGATGGTAATTCGGAGGCTGCAACAAAGGGGCGGAAACCAGGAGGGTTTTGAGATGAGCAAATGACTCCTCGGCTATGGCATCCCATCGGAATGGGGTGTCATGCTTCAGTAACCGGGTAAAACCCTTTGCCACTTCGGCATAGTTTGTTATAAATCGTCTTAGAAAATTGGCTTTTCCCTGCAAATTCTGTAATTGCCACAAAGTTGCAGGGGGAGGAAGATTCACAATTGCCTCGACTTTCAAGGGATCCAGATGGAGGCCCTCTCGGGAGATGATAAACCCGAGTAGTCGACCTGATTCCACGCAGAAGACATATTTGTGCGGATTTAAGCGAATATTGTAGTGTCTGCAATGAAGAAATATTTCACGAAGGTGCGATGGATGGTCTGCGCGTTTAGTTGAATGAGCAGGAAGATCATCCAGATACGGCTGTACGATGTGTCTGATATCATGGAAAGCATACGACATTGCACGCTGAAAAGTAGCACCGACATTTTTGAGGCCGAAGGGGAGCTTTTTGTAAGCAAAGGTGCCCCAAGGACAGATGAAGGCCGTCTTATGTTGATCCACCGGAGCGATGTTGATTTGGTTGTAACCAGAAAAACCGTCCATGAACGAATAAATCTCGCTACCCGCACATTCGTCGATGAGCTGATCGATAAATGGAGTGGGGTAGTTTTCCTTTGGACAAGCTCTGTTGATAACGGTAGTCAACGCAGACACGAATGGTACCCTGTTTTTTATCGACAGGGACAATATTTGAGACCCATTCTATCAGTGGGATAGGATAGATAAATCCCGCCTTAAGAAGCTTTTCCACCTCTGCTTTGATGGCTGCCGCCTTACGGGGGTGCACGGGACGCAAACGCTGGTGAACAGGTTTGGCCCTGGGATACGTTGGTATCTCATGCACCACTATAGATGGATCGATACCAGGCATTTCTTCATAGGACCATGCAAAGACATCGCGAAATTCGAGAAAAAGAGCAATATAAACTTGAATCTCCTCCGAAGTGCAGGTCACTCCAATAAAAATATTCTCGACGATCCCTGGTTTGACAGAGATGTCGATTGGTTGAGTCTGCGTGATGTTCCCTAGATTTCCTTCCGACGTGGTATGATAGATTTGAATAGGCGTCTGAAGGGGTTGAGAAGGGAGACAAGAGGCAAACCGCGCGAGACACAGTAGAGTTTCCTGGGAGGTAGGGAGAAAGGAAGAACGGTGGTGAAGAGGGGACCACGGTCGTTCATCCAGAGACATTGTCTCTATAATAGCCTCATCGGAAGGAAATGTTTTCTTCAATGGATCCATAGAGGTGTATTCTCCTGCCCAAGGGGGAAAATCGTCTGAGTCAAGCGCCCCACTCGAGACGGTGGGTTCATTATGAGAAGCCGATGCAGCGACAATTTCAATGTAGTTGAGCTCGGCTGGGCTCAACGGCATCTCCTCGCCCCAAGGTTCTATCTGGTCGACGGACGGAAGAATCCAAGGATCAGAACGAACCGAGATCATCGAGATCGAGGCAAAGTTGGGAGGTGGGAGGGAAAAAACACCCATAAGGGTGGGTTCTTTGAAGAGCCCGGCTCCCACATTTTCATACGGGACTAAGGTATGCTCAATGAAGGGTACGTTTCCCTCAGAAGAGGAAGCGAAAAATGAGAGTTGATCAACCGTGACAATTTTCCCTTGATGGGGAAAGCGAATGACATGGAAGAGAGACGAAGCTACACCACGCATAGCGTACATCCAGCTCCGGCCCAGAAGAAGATTATATGTAAGACTTGCGTCTACAACTTCAACTTCAACTTCTACGGTCTTCCCTTCTAAGGTAATCGGTAGTCGTTGAAGGATACCATACGGTCGAGACTCTCTCTCGTCGAATGCTTCCAAGGTCGTCGGGGACTGACTCAACGTCGGAGACCCGATGGCTTTCCAACATGCAACGAACATGATGCAGGTCGAGGCGCCCTCATCAATGACTGTACGATGGATCGTTTTAGAATTGATGACGACTTGTATAAGGAAAGCTATCTGATGAGGCAGTCGCGGAACATGACTCTTGAGATCGAAAGTGATTAAATCCGAGTCCGCTGGGTGTATGCCACCGATGGCCGATAGCAGGGACTTCCTCTGGGGGGGCAGCTCTGAAGGACCTCTAATGTGGACATGGCAGACGGAGCCTGTGCTAAATCCTCCACGATGCTGTAGTGCTGGGCAGCACGAGCATTCGGGTTATAGGAAGACCTCCTGAGTACCCCTTTGGGAGGGGGTAGGATTGTCGTCTCAGTGTTTGGCCTCTCGATATGGAGAGGACCAGAGCTGGACGGAGGAGCACTTGAGGGAACCTCTATCTCCTTCCCTGCGGACGACGGATAATCCTTAGCTCGAGTTGATACATGGATCGGAATAGTTCCAGCCATGAAGACCTAGGAACCGAAAGGAGAGGACGAAGAAGGATCAGCTACCATCTGGGTCTGCTGAGAGGGAAAGGGTTCTTTCAAAACAGCAGGGATCCCTTGAGCACCTTTCAACAACCGACTAACTTCGGCCCACCTAGGGCAATCCTTAGTATAGTGGTCTTCCTCGCAAATGAGGCAAGGATACTTAGGCTTGTGCTTAGCTCCTTCCTCACCAGGAGGTTTAGATGATTCCTGGTTGGGTTGATCGGTTTTATTCTTCCCTTTCCCCTTTTCCTTTTTCTTACCCTTCGAGGCTTTGCCTGTCGTAGAAGACTGAACGGCATTCACCTCGGAAGTATTACCGGAAATAACAATGCCCTGGGAAGAGTTCTCGTTGGGTGAACTAGACTTCTGCTTCCCAGAGTTGGATGACTTTTTAGAGGCCTGGCTTATAGAGCCGATGACTCCATCAACAGATGGCTTGCGCGGAGCCTTGGATGTGTCGGGCCTAGGGGCATCTGGCAAATAATCATACAAAGTACCAGACTGAGAATAGACTAAGTCTAGGTACTGAGCGCGCGCGATCGCTTGCTCTTCAGTTACGCATGCCCCCATAGCAATGTCCCTTGCAATCTTGGGGACAAAGGAGGTGGTAAACCAGTCGGTGAGGAGGAAATCAGGTATCCAGAACTTGATTAACTTGCGACGCCTTCTCCATTCATGGATATGATCGGAGATGTGTGTAGCAGTGTCCTGCTTAAGAGACGTAAGGAGATGAGTCCCTGTCTCATACCGAATGAGTAACTGAAAGTGATTTAAAAATGCCATAGCCAGCGAATTGAAATCATGGAATGATGCACGAGACAATTCGATATACCATTTTGCTGCCGATCCAGTGAGGGTCCTCTGAAAGAGGCGAAGTCGGATCGAGTCATCGAGCCATGAATTCGACGAACACCATAAGTGATACGTCATGACATGAGCCTGAGGGTCCTCTCCGTCCTTCCCATCAAATTTGGGACAGTCACTTGGAATTTTAGTTGGAACTGGTGGCCACTGTGGATCGTGTAGAATGGGATCATTCGTCAACTTTGACACATCGGGCAGTTCCAACGTGGCTAGAAATGGTAATTGTGGATTAAACAACATTTGCGGTGGATACGAGGTAGAACCAGAATTCCACCCAGCTCCAAGTTGCCCCCATTGTCCTTGTCCCGATGGACCAGGTCCGTAAGGGCCTTGTCCATAAGGATTTTGTCCGTAGGGGTTATTCCCGGAACCAGGTTGCTGATTCTGCCCCCCAGCACCCCATTGGTTACCATATTGACCAGCAGGTTGTTGATAATTCGGTTGAGGATTACCCTGCGGTTGTTGGTAATTCTGATAAGGGATGTAAGGATTCTGTCCCTGGGGTTGTTGGTATCCGTACTGAGCCTGTGAACCAGGTGGCATTTGATGGGATTGATATCCACCAGAATGTTGGGGCTGGGATTGGTACCCACCCGAATATGGAGGCTGGGCCTGATGCCCGCCAGAGTACGGAGGCTGGGATTGATACCCTCCTGAGTACGGAGGTTGGGATTGATACCCGCCTGAGTAAGGAGGTTGGGATTGGTGCCCACCTGAATACGGAGGCCGGGATTGGTACCCACCTTGATATGGATGCTGGGATTGGAACTCACCTGAAAGAGGAGGTCGGGATTGATACCCGCCTGCATTCTGAGCCCTCTGGCCAGAGGGTCGTACTGGTTGGATTGGGGGCGGCCTCACTTGCCCAGAAGGTCGAGCTTGCTGGGTGAGGGGTGGCCCTTGTGCAACTGAGGTTTGTCCCTGGTGACCAGAGGGTTGCTGGGTGGTAGGCTGACCCTGCTGCACGTAAGGCGGGCCTCCTTGTCCAGAAGGGTTTCCTTGCTGGTTTACAGGTTGACCTTGTTGCCCATGGGGTTGTCCCTGGTTCCCGTAGGGTTGCCCTGAAGGGTAGCCTTGTTGGGTACCTGGTTGACCTTGTTGGGCGTTGGGTTGTCCCGAGTTTCCTGAAGGTTGCCCAAGATAAGTAAACGTCGGACCACTAGAGAACAAAGGTTGTCCTTGATGAGGTTGTCCTTGTGGGCCTCCTTGCTGACCAGGGTAGTTTTGACCTGTAAACTGCTGCCCATAATTAGGCTGCACGTAAGGTTGCTGACCCTGGTAAGGTGGTCCTTGCTGTCCTTGTCCTGGATAGTACTCGCTGCCACCATATCCAGTGGTGCCCCAATCCACGTTCAGTGGAACAGAAATTTCTTCATAGGGAATTTGAGGCAGGGAGGTGTACAAATAATGATTCTCGGCATCATAGTATGGACCTTGACCATCCAGGTTCTGGACATTACGCAAGTATTCAAAATATGCCTCCTCCTCTGTCATATATTCAGAAGCAGGAGGGGCATCACTTGCAGGGTGCACAACTCTAGAAGAAGGAGACGGTTCACCACTCTGCGTTGGACCTCGAGACGGGCCTGCGGTAGAAGTGACAGCGGATGAAGCTGTGACCGCACTCATAACTGGAGTTGACGCTGTGACACAAATGTTCGGGTTGGTGGGGACTGCCGTGACAGCAGAATGAGGGGCTTGGGAAACAAATGGTCCTATGGTAGGGACGATGTTGTGACCCCAAAAAAACTATCGAGCATCCTGTAATGACCTGTAACGCCTTGGCACCGTTTTCCTAGAAGACGTGACGGTGTAAGGCATAGAGATAACAGGGGATGTTGCCGGAATGGGAGTATCTATGCTCGACATAATGGCCGGGCCACTAGACACTGGAGAAGCGTCGCCCATATCGGATGAAGCCATCGAAGATGGAGCACCGACAGGAGTGGCAGGATGAGACTCGTCAGAGGGTTCCCAAATAGGGTTGTAAAAGAACTCATATAAATCGTCTCCTGCAGCTCGAGAATTCAACAGTTGTACGCTTGAAACAATGGGAAAAGTGCCACAGACCGGAGTTTTAGGGGCAACAGAAGATGGGGACCCTTCTTCACTCGAGATCGAAGACGGAGTCGATGGATCTGCCAGGATGTCCCAACAAAGACCCTAAATAAGCTAACGATAAAACCTACTCAAACTAAACGCACACAAGATCTAATCGGGTAATATTATCGTGGCCAAATGAATTTTAAGACGCAGGAACCAAACTTGACCTTTTCATATTTCGAGAGTCGAGAAAAGGATGAAAATATGACTCTATCTACTTCGAATGTTTAATAAGCATGAAGTGACAAGATGCTCACTTACACCTTTTCTTTTAGAGAGTCTGAAAAGGATCAAAAGCGACTACTCTGGAAGTTCTAGGCAAAAAGGTTTACCAAGCAACCCGTAAAACTGCTTATACACCTTGGCAATCATATCAGAACCAAGGAATTTATGTACTGCAGTCAGTCTTCCCGAATGCTGTGTTCGGTGCGTTACGGTTCACAAGGCGGCAGACTCGGCTTCCTATGGATAAAGGATGCAAGCCTAATGGAGTCTCCCCATATATACGCGACGGTACGTGGGAGCCCAATCCGTATTAGCACTTATCGTTTCACCGTGGAGGAATCACCCAACCACTCAACGGTAAGATGCTAGGTTTAAAGACGCCGGAACACGTCTTTAGCCTAGACCTCTAGATATTTGCGTTAAGTTCCAATGCGTTTTTAGATAAATTTGGTTTATTTTACGGTTGATCTTAAATTAAGTTTCAGTTTCAGGTCCTACCGTATGATCTCTCAAAAACACCTAAATGCAACTATATGCCAAAGATCATCATTTTGTTCAATGAATTCTAACTATAAGAAGGTTAAGGATCTTTCAAACAAACAAAATGAATTCAAGCAATCACGCAACCTAATGCAACTAGCAGCAAGGAAATGACACTTTTCTTTTGAAAGCACAAAATAACGAAATGTTCTTTTCCTTTCAACTATTGATGCAAAAGACACTAGTTTGCTTTACTTTTCAATGACATAAAAGTTCTTTTAAAATGAATTAGA
>APFE030807266.1:56684-87230 GCA_000404065.3 Pinus taeda | reverse complement strand
ATTCAAGGAGATAATGAATATCATATTATCATAATTATGAAATAGGTTTAGTTAAAAGTTGATAGGTAATAAGTAGGTCTCCTAGATAATTAAAATGAAATAATATAATAATAATAAGGGGTAGTTGTCATAAACCTTTAACTATTCTTAGGAATTGATTTATAAACCATTATGGATATTCCATTGGACGATTTGTCATAACATATATGATAAAATACACTGAAATCTATACTATGAAGGGAAAATTCATTTTGATTACAAATTTGTTAAATACTATTTTTAAGCTTGTGTGTGAAATAGATAAAATATATAAATTAGAGAGAAACACATACAATCACACACCATCCACAATGAACAAAATTTTTTTCTCTAGAAAACCCTTACTATTTGCATACAAGTTTCCTTTTGATAAATGAGATATTGTTCTGCATATCATTCCCATAAATGTACCAAACAATGTTGTAAACTAGTTATGAGGCTCTCCTATATCGATCACATAATGTGTCTTGCATATGTGAAAAGAGGAAGACTAATATGTGTACTTTTGGTCCTTCACTTGTTGATGTGAAATATGACTGGACCAACTTCCAAAAATCCTATTCCAACTCCTAGAGGTCATGCTTTATTGCTAACCTTAATAACCTATAAACATGAAAGAAAAGACAAACTAAACTCTCTTTCCAAACAAAGATATGTTAGTGTCACAAATAGATCTAATAAGAATTTTCATACATATTCAAATCCAATATAGCATCATATAACATGTGACAAGTATTAGGGAGATACCTTCATGACGTTTAGATTAACAAAGAATTAAATTACAGTTAATACCATAGTGTAGAATGAGTCATTTTCAGATACCTTGGCCCCTTGTCCTCCTTAGCTTACTTTCTATAATCGAGCTCACCACACCAATACAGGGAATTGTTTTGAAGAATTTCACTAACATAAGGTTTTGACTTGTGTTTTTCTTTCTCACTCCCCCTTAGAAGGGTATCATTATATGGGCTTTTGATAGATCGGGAAGGATGAATATGAACACTGAGGACCAAGAGAATTCAAGGTAAAGGATTCAATTATTAACCCCATGCTAATTCATCTAATATCAATTCATGTTAGTCATCTTGGAAAACTAAATTTTAGATGTTTTGACCCTTCATTGCTATTTTCTAAAGGCAACTAGTGATGGGGAAGAGGTACATCGCTCCTCGGTAACTAAAAGAGAGTGAAGCAATGCCATTTTGTTGAAGATAGGGGGTGATAAAGCGTGAAAGTAAGGTAACCCAAGGATATGTGAGTGGCGTCTCAACCCTCAACTCATGTGAATTAAGGTTATGTCCCTTTTCAACCCTAATGGTGAAATATAGGATAAAAACATATTCCCCCTAATGTATGAGGTCAACACAAAACTAATGGCCGAAATGAATTGCAATATTATGGTTTATGAAAAATGTAAAGAATGAACCAAGAACCAAGGAACTAGTTAGGACCTATCCAAACAACCAAGCCCCAATCATATATATATATCATCCCTAAGGTGGGCATACCCTTGCTTGATATAATAAATAAGTGAGCATGGCCTCCAAAACGATACATTGTGGATCCATGGCACAAAAAAACACTAAATACATGGCAATGAAGAAATAAGAGATTCATTCCATTAATAAAGAGATCATAGCTACTATAAAATACATTGTAGATATATGTCACAATATACATTATTAAGACATCAAACACATACAAGAAAGGTTCCCTAAAGTGGTCCTCAAAGTACATGATATGGTACATACTCCATCGCATCTTAGGATGGGTGTCATATAAGAATAATATGTCCTTGAAGTCAAGATATTTATCCCTTATTCGATGGTATGTGTCTAAATCATGTGAATATGTCCTTGTCCTCCTTAACTTAGTAGTTTGTTTGGTGTCCTTATCATTATTTTAATGAGAAAGAGAAATGGAGAAGAGTAAGATCATCATTTTTCATTCATTAATGAACATGAAAAGAATGCAAAGGAATATCTTTCTAGAAAAATAACTGGTATAAATAGTAAGAATATAGTTTTGAGTTGGTGATGTCTACCTAAGCATGATGAAGTAGAATGGACGACAAGGTAAATCCACTTATCGCAGGAGTCTCTCTAAGAAAGGTAAGGACACCAAGGGAAGGCAAGTGATGATGCAAGTAAAGAGGTTAAATGTGATTGTAATGGCAGTAAGTGATGTGAGAACAAAAAATAGTTGGAAAATATATAAAAGGAAATAGTAGTACTAGTCATTTGTGATCAATGAGTAACATAAAATTATCAAAACCTTTTATGGCATATGGCTTGAATCTGGTAGAAGAGAGAGAAATGGAGCTCAATTCAGGTCGTAGCAGGGTTATAGGAGGAATCCCAAACCTATAAAAAAATGTAGCATGAATACCAAAACTGAAAGTAGGTGCTATTCTGTGGCATCCATGAATAGGTAGGTCCTAGCACACAAGTTATGATGTGAAATAAAAATAGGCTAATTTTGTAACCTGGAAAGGTTAGACCTAAGGTGCAATGAAGGCATTGTATAAAAGTAATAATACAATGTTTTTATTAGGGAACAACTTTTCCCTACATGATCAGATCAAGAAATGCACCTAGGTTCTAGACAACATTGCAACACATCAAATTTCTCATGAAGTATATATGATTCGTTCATCAAAGGAAATATTCAAAATATGTTAATGGCCATAGAAAAATCCAAAATTTGGCTTTTTAAACCATCATAAGAGACATATGTATAGGGACATGCATCAGACCTAAGGTTGAAAACCCAATACTAAAGTTTTCACCCATGGTAGAATTGGTAATTTATGCGTGTAATAGCTCGGAATTTACCTGTCTTGGAGAAAAATACCACTCCTATTCCATCCTTCTAAACAAAATTATAGGAGTTTTAGGTGGTAAAACAATGTACCATATATGTTTTAGATAATTATATGTCCCTTTCATATCATTTTCATTTTTGTTTTGCTTGATTTACCTAAGAAATGACCTTGAACTAAGCCTCTTTTTTGTTTCATGATGATCTTAAACTTGGTGCCAATGATGATCACTTGGCATACAAGGTCACAAATTGATGAACTCCCAAAAACATAGATCAAGCATTATAGGTTGGATTTCCTTAGGAAAATTTGATGTATAATGAAGATGTTGATGTTGTGACTTTGATGTGATAGGTATTGGTCAAAATGTTTGAGTCGAAAGAGAGGGATCATGAGGAAGATGATACAAGAGCCTTACAATACCCACCTACAATTGTATCACTTCAATAATGTGGCCTCTTTATTTTTTTTCAAGAATCATAACATGGAGAGTGATATGGCTCTCCTATAGAGGCTTGTGGGGATGAAGGATCCAAAAAACTAATGTTTCATGGTACTGGATCAACGTTTGACTCTAAAGGTGGAAGAAACATACTTCCTTACTAGCTTATCAAGGGGCATGGTCCTTATGGTAGTGACAATAGGAAGTAATATTGGAGAAGAAAATGTGGAGGAATATGTGTTTCTTGATACATGGCTAGGGCTTGAAAAACAAGTGAAAGGCTACCAATCAAAGAAGTGATTGTCTCAACCCTTTGCAGAATTATCTTTCCCATTACTAAGATAACAAGGTCAATTAGGCCCCACTTGTCTTCAAGGGCACAAGTGGATATCAAATTATAATGTTTGGACCCAACAGTTTTTAATTAGTGTGTAGGGCTAATAAGGAATATGAAGGAGAAGTGGATGAAGAGTCAAACAAGGGGACAAAATTAGTTCTAGTATGGGAGTATTCTAGTCTCCCTTTCTCTAGAGAGGGTACCTATGATGTGGCCATGGGTGACATCACCTTTTCTAGGTGCCCTTGATCCATGTATGGTATGATGGATGGAGCTAATGTTGCAAGTAGGTGGAGAAGAAACAACATGATGGATTGATGAATATTTTTCAACTAGTTTAAGGAGAAGCATATAGTGATCAATGAAAATGCCCATTATTATATTAACTTATGTGATAATATAGACTTGACCCTTTACCTAGGCACACATTGGGGTTGTTGAAAAATGTAACTAGGTTCAGTCACCATAATTATCATTGTAATTGTATCAATATGTATTTTCATGTAAAAAAAAGAATAAAATATTTTTTTTTTTTTCTAATTCAAAAGCATGTTTCTTCATGCTAAGTTTATTGGTCAATAAAAAAAATTCAGTGGTCAAAGTCCCATTGGACTATTGTAAAAAAAAAAAAAATATATATATTTTGTGTCAAAAGAGTCAACTTGGCAACCACAAGATGAATTCGGCCCTTCCTAGACAATGGAGCCTAGAAGAGGCACCTATTCTACCTCGTAGAAAACTATAAATAAGAGACATTTCCACCTCATTTGATCACTCACATACAACTTCAATTTTTGTGCAAGAAGAGAGAAAATTTCAACAAATTTCAAAGGAGAGAGAGAAAGAAGTCAAAGGAAAGAGAAAAAATCAATTTTCTACTTATTTATGTCCACACATGCGAAGGAACTAGGACAAATCTATGAATTTCAATTCCGAATTCTAGTTCCTAATTTCTACGTTTGGCTAGGTTTAACAAGGTTTAACCAACATTGACTTTTGTTGATTATGTATTGGTTGGAGGCATTTTTAAGGATGGGTGCCATAGTTCTATGTGGAGGTATCATTATTAATTTTTGGGCCTTTTATATCTCACTTTGATATGATTCTATAAGAAGAGAGTTTTTTTTTGCCCCCTTGTGGGGTTTTTCTCTGGCTTAGAGCCTACATATTTGTGTTGTTTATCTTTTGTGATATTCATGCATATTTTGGTAACTGATTAATGAAGAAGACAATAAAAGTAGTAAAATCCAAAAAAAATTCGCAATTAATTATCAAGTAAGAGGAATAAACCTTAATCTATTATCACATTGATTTCTCAACATGGTACCAGAGTTAAGGTTAATGAAGGAAGTTGAAAGGTCAAATATTATTGGAACTCTTGCTTGAATTCACTCTTGAAGCAATTATCTTCTCTCTCCCTCTTCAATGGCAAGATACATGAAGGAAGGTCTCAAGACTCTTAGGATTCTTCTTGAATCTATCAAAGGTTGCATGATCGAGTTCATCTACAAGCTATCTAAAGAAGTCATGGATGCAAGTTTGTATTTAAATCTTTTAGGATCATTTGAAGTTGATAATACATATGTAATTGACAATGGTTCTTCAAGTCACATGATAGGGGAATGTGGTAAACCCAAAAATCTATCAAAAGGGAACTCTTCACACTCAGTGGAACTTGAAGACAAGATAATTACTTAGTCAAAGGGATTGGATCTACTACCTCCTTGGAGTTGGAATCTAGTGGAAATATTCATCTCAACAATATCCTCTATGTTCTAGGTTTGAAAAAGAACTTGCTTTCTATTGATTTCTTAGAAGATAAAGGTGATAGAGTGGAATTTGTTGATAGAAAAGTTATAGTTTGGGCAAAGGGATCTAGTATTAAAAATGCAAGGAATATTGGGATTCATGGGAGGAGGTTGTATACAATTATAACTCCTACTCCTCAAGCTCTAGTACATTTAGACATCAACTGTTGCAAATTATGACATAAAAGGTATGGTCATCTCCATTACAAGATATTTCCATCATTGAAACAAATGGTTATTGGTATTCACTCAATTAAACAAGAGTGTGATGGAGTTTATAAGGGATGTTCCCTTGGCAAGAATGTGAAGAAACCATTTACGAGCAGTGACACAAGATCCAAGAAATTTGGACCTCATACATTTTGATGTTTGTAGAGCCATAATAGATAAATCACTTGGTGGTCACCAATACTATGTAACATTAATTGACCATCACTCTAGAAAAATTTGGATATACCTCCTAAAGTATAAGGATGAAGTATTTGAGAAGTTTCAAGAGTTCAAGAAAAAAGTAGAAAATTTGATAGGAAAGAAGATTAAAACCCTAAGATTAGATAATGGTGGAGAATATTGTTTGAGAGAACTTGTGGCCTTTTGCAAAGAAGAAGGGATTAAGAGGGAGACAATAGTTCCCTAAAATCCTCAACAAAATGGTGTGGTTGAAAGGAAGAACCAATTCATTTAGGAATGTGTAAGAGCCACGGGGAATCTTCTGTAATAGTAGTTTATATACAAAATCGAAGTCCTCACATAGTTCTTGATGACATGATCCAGGAAGAAGCTTTCATAGGAAAGAGTCCAAATGTTTGGAATTTAAGGATGTCATGTATACATTCACATTCCCAAGGATAGAAGGAATAATTTAGAACAAACAGGTATGAAAGGCGTCATTGTTGGATATAGCTCCTAATCAAAAGCATATAGAGTCTACATCAAGGAATAATGTCGTATTGAAATAAGTAGTGATATAATTTTTATGAAATCATTACATAAAAGAAGTCCAAGGATATTCCCATTGATTCTGATGAAGAAGAAGAACCTACATTTACAGATGAAGATGTTTTAAGGTAAGACAATCCTCTAGAGCCTACAACTAATCATAGCGAAACTGAAGGACCAAGTGAGCCCATGTAGCTAGTCATTAGTGAAAAAACTCAAAAAAGACCAGCTTCGTTAAGGTCAACTCTACAAGAAGCCAAAGGACATGTAGCAACAAAAAGAACATTAAGATAAGGAAATAACCCTAAGAGATATTCAGGTTATGCATCTTAAATGACTAAACTTATTGAAGCAGAACCTAATACTTATGAAAATTCACCTGAACATAAAAAATGGAAGAATGTAATGTAAGAAGAATACTAATATATAATGAAGAATGATGTTTCGGAAATTATTCCTAGACCTAAAGAAAAATCAGTTGTAACTTCCAAATGGGTGTACAAAATCAAGCATGTATTTGATGGAAAAATTGACAAGTATAAAGCAAGATTTGTGGCAAGAGGATTCTCTCAAAAAGAAGGAATATTCTATGAAGAAAATTTTGCTCCAACATCGATATATATAATCATTAGATCACTATTTTCTATTGCGGCTACTATGTGATGGAACATTCATCAAATGGACGTAAAATAAAACTTTTTGAATGGAATGATTAATGAAGAAGTCTACATTGAACAACCCCATGGATTCAAAGTTCATCACAAAGAAACACATGTTTGAAGGTTGAAGAATGCTCTATATGGATTGATGCAAGCTCCTAGAGCATGGGATGTTAATATGGATGCTTATCTACTAAGACTTGGTTATGTCAAAGCATTATATGAATCTTAATCTCTACATGAAGGTGGTAAAGAATTAACCCATGATCATTCTACTCTATGTGCATGATTTACTAATAACAAATGATCAGATATTGATCTAGGACCTTAATGATAGCTAAAATTTCAAAGTGTTCAAAAGAGTGTCAAACTTGAGCAACCAGATATATCTCGTCTTCCTGATTCTGGTGTCGTGAATGGTTCAAAAAACTGACACTGTATGAAGGAGTTATTTCAATTTGATAAGTCCAGTAAACTGCGATTTATCAACTTTTGACCAAGATTAATTTTGTTTTTTGAAATATCAATATATATTTATATATATTTATATATAATTATCTATATATATTCCAAGGAATATTCCCTTTTGGGGTAAGCACTAAACCTTTCCTTAAATTCCTATCTTTAAGTTCCATATTGAGCACATGGGTAGTATTCGGAAAGTGGGAAACAGTATCTTGCATGGACAAAAAGTTGTAAATGGTATTCTACGATTTCACATAATTAACCTTAATGGTTGACATGTAGCATGGGAAAACTACTTTTCTCGCATGCTCTCGACCTGATATCGACCATGCAAGAATCTGCGCGAGATTGCATGACAGCCATTCGATTGGACGGGTCACATCGATGGTGGAGATTGCCTGGGTTATTTGGTGAGCTAACGACGTGATATACGTTGGATCGAGTGGGATAGATCGACAGTGGAGATTCCACTATTTGAAATGCTTCCGGTGAGGATAATCCCTAATCGTTGGGATTATACCGCCTCATATGCGCACCCAAACAGTTATTGTAATGGCTCACCTTCGATGGTCAACTTGGTGGAGTGGCTAAAAAGGTGGTTATGCTAAATTTAACTGGATTTAGGTGCAGTTCACCAAATTTGGTGGAGTATCCCTAGGGGATATTGATTAAATGCACTCCAGGAGCCATTTTTTACTAGAGAGAGTGAAACAAGAGGCTAGCTAGGCTAATTTGAGCCTTCTGAAGCTAATGGAATAGTGTAGAGATTTGAGGAAGTCATCTTCATAGATATTTTTATCCAGGAATATTTTGGAGCTCAGGGCCACCAGGAGTTGGAGGCAGTTGTAGGAGCTACTGGTAGTCGTGCTCAGTGAAATAATAATCATTCCTATCTGTAATGAGCATTCTGAATCTATTGCAGGGATTTGTAGAAGCATTTGAAGACATCTAAAGGCAGAGATGCTACATGGAATTTTAAGGAAACATAGTGCCAACCATGGAGGAAGGCCTATTTTGGGGATGTACTGCTCATTTTGAGAAAATGATCAGTCTATTTTTGGTGTCTCATATGTGCTAGAGATAGTAGATGAGGTTTCAATGACAGTTAAAGAATTCTGAAGGAGTTAGTGCCATCAAGAAGCTCAGGGTAGCTCAGAGCACTGATTGAAGGAATCAAGTCTAAGGGAACTTATATCTGTTTGCGGAGTGATGACAACCATGATAGGGGTATAGATGGTATTCTAAGCCTATTGGTTCAGTTTCGTAACCTTTGGATTTAAGTGTGGAACTTGTAAAAGAAACTTTGCCATAATCCCAAAGAGCCAAGTCAAGATGACAAAAGCTCAAGGAGATGTAGCCCACAATATTTGGGTGAACTCCTAGATTAAATTTGTTTTTATGTGTTTTTGTTTATTTGCTACATTATATGGCTGTTATATGTGTCTAATATGAACAGAAACAAATGGAGTTAAAGAATTTAAACAGTTAGAAACAAACAACATATAGCTATTTCAAGTATTCAATTCCACAAATTTCATATATAAGCTAGATCATTTATTTGTTTAACGGAGTGGGAGGTTCCTGTAAGCATAACAAGTTATCAAACCCCCATTTCAGATTAGGTGGTATCAGAAAAGTTGCTTGATTGATAGATCAATAGGTTGCTTGTTTGACTTGAAACGTGTATAAACAATATAAAGAATTTGACTGTTTGACTATTTGTAAACTGATTGTTGCTTTAGTTTATGAAGGAAGAAGGGCTAAAGGCATTCTCCTTACCCAGAGGAACTTAAGGAAACCCTTGAACCACAAGAGGTTTTGTTTGCAAAGGCTGAATAAGAGTTTGACTCTACAACCATTAGTTCTTTGAAAGCTTTGTGAATTTTGTTGAAGTTATTTTGTTCATTTCTATAATGACAACTTCTAAAAGTTAGTTTTCAAAATCCTCCTCCTTCACAAGATTCTTTGATGAAGACATGAAGTGAGACTTGTTCATCATGATGGATATGGTGAAACAAATGTATGAATATGAACAGAAGAGCACCAAACTTCGAGAGCTGCTCAATTCTATGAAGGAAGAGACACAGTTTCTTTTTGACAAATTGCAGGGAATGGAGAGCCAACTTCACATTGAAAATATGAAACTAGAAAGGATGGATGAGTTGGAGACACAACTCCTTATGTCAAAAGAATCCTTAGTCAAGTATCAGTTTGAAGAAGAGGTAAACAATCCTAGCTTGTCTTCAATTTCCTCTAAGAATGTTTATGTTGGTTCTTTTGAAAAACATACAAGAGGCATAGGGTCCAAGTTGATGTCAAAAATGGGATATGAAGGAAAAGGATTGGGAAAACATGCATAGGGAATTTTTGAGCCAATAATGGTTGAGGAAAGGCCTAAGTATTTTGGTCTTGGCTATGGACAATCTTGTGGAGAAAGTTCCAAAGCAGCCATGAAGGTAATTGAAACAGTTCCTAGAAGGAGTTTCATTTTAGGTTCTCTACCTCAAGTTTGTAAAGATTGTATTCATGGGGAATTCAATTGTTTGAAACATACTTTGCAAGAAGAAGGTGTTCATAAGCATGCACTCGAACAAGGGAGTTTTGAAATCTCTAAAATCATTGAAGAGATTGATGGTGTTCTGAAGGGAGCCAATTCTTCATTCAATTCACCTTCTCATGTAGGCAACAAAGGTGAAAGAGGAAGGCATAAATATGATTTCAATCACATTTCTTTTGATTATGTAAAGCATGGTAAATTTCCACATAAGCATTGGAAAAAATTGCATGTTCCTTTTGCATTTTGGTTAACCATAGTGTTTCTAGATGTTGGAAGAAAATGGCCACATACAGGAAACTTTTGAAGAGAAGGAGGCAAGAAGCCAAAGGTCCATTGGACAAGGAAAATTATGTTGTAAAGAGGATGAACATATGTTGCACTTATTGCCATAAGGAAGGACATATTGCTGAAAAGTGTTGGATTTTGAATCCAACAATGCTTCCACAAAATTTGAGGAAGGTGGAAAAAGAGAATGGCAAGAATGGAAAGGACGTTTCCATAATTGATGTGTTTCAAAATGATTCACATGTTGATGTTGATGTGCAGTTAAAGGAAACACCTTTGATGTGGATTGGTAAGAAATGGTTAGAGTTCTTATCCAATTAAAGGTTGCATGTCTTTTGATTTGATACATTTCTTTGCCAATGGAATGCAAGTCGCAAGGTTTTACCAAAAAGGTGAATGTTAAAGTTGAGTATGAGACTCACTTTATTGTAGAAAAATTATGTTCATTTCAGCTTTCTAAGTAAATTTACATATGATTGAGGATCTTGTACATATGATTGTGCTTGAGAGAAAGTTGAAGAATGGAACACATGCATGAGAATGGTATGTATGAACAAAGAAATGTTGATGATTTCATTGTATTTGAACATGTATTTGTAATTGACTTGATGGTCGATTGCTTTGTTTAAACATGCATGTAATGTCATATCCACTTGGAAAAGTAGATTTTGTCTCCAAGATTGAAAAAGGGATATAATGATGAAGTGTTTCATAAGAGGTGGAATTCTTTCTACTTCAAAAAAGAATTGTTAAGTTCTTTTTGTACATGCTTGACTTGGAGAGTCAGTTGTCTGAAAAAGGTATTTTTTTGTCGTCTTGTGATTTAGTCGATAATTTGTACACCAAGATGTAAGAGACATGATGATGATTCACATGATGTGAATTTATGTTGTCAAGTTGTTTCTTGCATTATGTTTTTTTTGACAAGATGTCAGAAGAAGATTTGTAGCAGTAAAAGTTGCCATAGAAGTGGCTTGGTAAGAAGTCGTTGGACTTCTTAACACAGTAAAACATACTTTCATTGGTACATATGAAAATTTCAGTTAAGTATGCATATATTTATGATGTAATCTCATGTTTGTTTGAGCCACCTTGGATCAATGATCAAGGAAGTGATGTTCAACTACCTTCTGTAAACTTCTCAATAGAAATTCTGAATGAGTTCAAGGAAGACAGTTCTTAATAGGAGGACAAGCGCATCTAGGAAGGGAATTGTCAACTACCTTAGAGTTTTGGTTCAAAGGCACTAGCCATGCAAGGCAAGTGTATGGAGGCTGAAAAGAAGAGGGTGTTGTACTATCATTTACTTTGATTAGTATATCAGTCTTTTTGGGTCCAAAAGGTTCCTAATGGGGAGGAGTGATTAGATATTGATCTAGGACCTTAATGATAGCTCAAATTTCAAAGTGTTTGAAAGAGTGTCGAACTTGAGGAAACAGATAGATCTCGTCTTCCTGATTCCAATACCATGAATGGTTTGAAAAATTGCACTGTATGAAGGAGTTATCGCAATTTGAAAAATTCAGTAAACTATAATTTATGGACATTTGACCAAGATTAATTTGGTTTTTGGAAATATTAAAAAAAATATATTCGAAGGAATATTCCCTTTTGAGGTAAGTACTAAAGCTTTCCTTAAATGTCTATCTTTAAGTTCTATATTGAGCATGTGGGTAGTATTCAAAAAGTGGGAAACGATATCTCATGTGGACAAAATGCTGTAAATGGTATTTTATGATTTCATGCGATTAACCTTAGCGGTCGACATGTAGCATGGGAAAACTACTTTTCTCACGTGCTTTCGACCTGATATCGGTCATGCAAGAATCTGCATGAGATTGCATGACAGTCGTTCAGTTGGATGGGTCACATCGACGATGGAGATCATTCAGGTTAGTTGGTGAGCAGATGACGTGATATTCATTGGATCGAGCGGGATAGATCAATGATGGAGATTCCTCTATTTGAATTGCTTCTGGCTAGGATTATCCCTAACCCCCGGGGTTATACCACCTCATACGCATGCCCATACAGTTATTGTAATGGCTCACCTCTGACAGTTAGCTTGGCGGAGTGTCTAAAAAGGTGGTTATGCTAAATTTAACTAGAGTTAGGTGCAGTTCACCAAATTTGGTGGAGCATCCCTAGGGGATATTGATTAAATGCACTCCAGGAGCAGTTTTCGACCAGAGACAGTGAAAAAATAGGCTAGATAGGCTAATTGGAGCCTTTTGAAGCCAATGGATTAGTCCAGAGGAGTTGAGGAAGTCATCTTCATAGAGATTTTCATCCAGGACGATTTTGGACCTCAGGGCCACCAGGAGTTGGAGGTAGTTGTAGGAGCTACTAATACTCATTCTCAGCGAACCAATAGTCATTCCTGACTGTAATGAGAATTCTAAATCCATTGTAGGGATTTGCATAAGCATTTGAAGAATTCTAAAGGCCGAGATGCTACAGGGAAGTTTAAGGCATCCCAGTGCCAACCGTGGAGGAAGGCCTATTTTGGAGATGTATAACTCATTTTGAGAAAATGATTAATCTATTTTCGGTGTCTGATATGCATTGGAGACAGTAGATGAGGTTTCATTAACAATTAAATAATTCTGAAGGAGTTAGTGCCATCAAGAAGCTTAGGGTAGCTCAGAGCACTGATTGAAGGAATCAAGTCTAAGGGAGCTTAGATCTGTTTGCAGAGTGATGACAACCATGACAGGGGTATAGATGGTATTTTAAGCCCATTGGTTTAGTTCAGTAACCTTTTGTGGTAAGTGTGGAACTTGCAAAGGAAACTTTGCCATAATCCCAAAGAGCCAAGTCAAGATGACAAAATCTCAAGGAGACGTAGCCCAAGATATTCGGGTGAACTCCTAGATTAAATTTTTTGTTATGTGTGGTTGTTTATTTGTTGCATTATGTGGCTATTATATGTGTCTAATATTAGCAGAAACAAATGGACTTAAAGCATTTAAGCAGTTAAAAACAAACAACATACACCTATTTCAAGTATTTAATAGCGCAAATGTCATATATAAGCTAGATCATTTCTTTTTTTAACTGAGTGGGAGTTTTTGTAAGCATAACAAGTTATCAAACCCCCATTTTAGATCAACAAATGTGGAGAATCATATTTAAGAATAAAAAAAGAAACTAGCAGTTGAGCAGTTGAGTTTGATATGAAGGAACTTGGACTAATGCAGTACTACTTGGGACTAGAAGTATGATAAAAACCTGTTGATATTTATCTTGGTCAAGGAAAACATGTGATCAATATTTTGCAAAAATTTGGAATGATAGATAGAAAGCATATGACAACTCCCATGATCACAAATTTGAAGAAGTTAATGAATTAAAATTCAAGCCTTTTTGATCCTACATCTTGATGATAATTGATTGGGTCCTTAATGTACCTTGTGAACACTCTAATAGATATATGTTTTGTAGTAAAAAATCTTAGCAAATTTCAAATGGATCCAAGGCACAATAATCACATAGTAGTTAAGCATGTTTTTAGCTATCATCATGGGAATATACATCATTATTTGAGGTATCTTGGAGGTAACAAGATTTAGTTATTGGGCAACACAAATTCATATTGGGAAGGTAGTGATGCAGATGGAAAGAGTACTATAGGTAGATGTTTTAGCTGAGGATTTGTTCTCCAATTTAATTGTCTTAAATTGTTACATGAATTATCAACCAAGATAGTAAACTAATGAAGTGTAAGTGCACTATATGTGCTAAAATACTTTAATTATTAAAACTGAAATGCATATGATTGAATTCATTATTGAGATTAATCCTATGAAACATGAGCACATTCTTATAAAAATAAAAAATAAAACAATAACACTCTTAATCTAGACAATCAATCTCACACTTACAAAAAAATAATAAGACTCAATTCATGAAAATCTTCAAATTCTATTTCATATCTATAACTCTATTTTGTAAGAAACTTGAATTGATAGAACGCACTCTCTGCATGAACAAATCAAAACAAATCAAAACCTTGCTTAAAAATAATCACACTAACTTGAATTTATAAATCAACTATGCATACAAACTGAAAATAAATCCTCTGTTTTATAAAACCGAATCATATTCTAAATACAAATTTTTTTCAATTTCACTAATGCTAGATTCAATCCATATGCCGAAGTTATCATTCAAATTCTATTATGAAATGTAAGACCACTACAATGAAAACATTTTAATAGATGCATCTACTTAATAAAAAAAAACTAATGAACTAAGTTAAGCAGAAATTCTAATGAAGAAAATAACAAATGAATTGAAAAACTTGACTACTTGAGGGGGCCCTCCATAAGCAGATGATTGCAAGTTGAAATCATCACTTGTCCATGCATTGAAAAAGGAAGGGTATCTTGTAATTGAATTGAAAACATATTTTTTAATTATCATTGTCACATAATATAAGTCACTGTAAAGTATCTGCTATGAGGTATTTTATAAGCCTGTATCATAAATGTTCAGAGCTTAAACTTCAATAACAGAATACTACGATTAAACATAAAAGATAATATCATGGCATCTTCTCATGATTTTCTATTTGAAAAATAAAATCATGAGGTGCGCATATCGTTTCTCGCTCACCTGATTTAGCTAACAGAGTTGATTTTTTCTTTGACTGTGTTGCTGGAACCTTCCTTTGTTGATTTGGTTTGTCTAGATAGGAGGAAATCCTTGTACATATATTTATCCACCTTCACATATATTTTTCACTCCAGTTGGCACTCCAGAACCTAGCAAACCATGAGATTAGCTGCAAAATCAGATGTTAGTTGTAGAATCACCGTGTTTCCATAGCTGAAACAAATATTAGATTAACAATAAGGAACATTATGAATTTATGAAAGACAAGACAAATATATACCTGCCATGCCATTATTCTTGTTATCTGATGCCCATGGAGTGATTATGGTGGTCAAAATGAGGTGAAATTAGTAACGAAGGTGTAAAAAATGAAACAACTATGAGGCTCAACATTCCCCCAAGTGGAAGTCATTGCATGTCCTCATGCCAAAATTCAAAAAGGGTAGTATTTATCTGTCACTGCACTTTCTCATAAACTTGTGCTAGAACATCCAAGTTTGTCCCTTTTACCTTCTTTCTGGCAACTGTCATTTTGGGATTCTTCATTAAAATCTTGCATTTTAAACTCATGATCCTTCTTTTGAGAAACTTATTTCTTTCATTTAATTTCTTGTTTTCATACCATAACCCTAAATGCAACAAAATTTTATCATTTTCGGTTCTTTGAATTTCATTTTTCACCTTTAATGCCTCATGTTATTTCTTTAATGTCTGTTCAGTGTGTCCAACTCAAATACTTCTTATTTCAAAGTTTTCATGATTGAATACTCTTGTGGACTGTCACACTATATTTCTTTGTCATGAATTGTGGAAGAAGATGCCTTTTCTACAACTTTTCTATCTAAAGACTCAATGTAGTCATATATTTCTTATTGAAATGGATCAATCTCTATTTTTCTTCTTGTTTGACTATGGATTCATGTAAGAATAATGGGTGATGGAATCTTCAACTCCTCTTCTTCTTCCTAATTAAAAACCTGTGTAAACTATTAAGTTGAATCCTTCACTATTTTATTAAGTATGGAACTTTTTTTGACAGTGGATGAAAGATTTTTCTTTGTGTTGGTTTTCTTTCTTCTAACATTTTGTTTCTTTATGTTTTCTAAAATATTCACCAGGAGAATCTCATCTTTTTAGTTTTGTTTTGGTTGTAGAGGTGAATTATCACTAGGGTTGTCAATCATATTTTCAACAAGATTTTTTGGCAATTTACTTCTGCTTATTTTTATCTTATTGTCAGTATGCTATTCCTGCTCTAACTCCTTGAAATGATTTCTAATTAGGAAATTGTCCCAATTATCTCCTATTCTCTCAAGACGGGCTTAAATAAGAATTTTCACAAAACCATGATGATATAACGTGTTTTCAATGGATTGAATTTTCCTTTTAGTGGTGCCAGACATCTTCTTTAGACTATTGAGTAGAAAATAAGGTAGATTAATTTCATTTCCCTCCAGAAAATACAACATTATTCTAACATGATAAAATAACATATTACCGAACCTGCCCTCACAGGTGATGAACTTCTGGACCACTAATAGAAAATTTCTCTATTTATTTTTCAAAGTTGTGCTTGGAATGCCCTTTTGAAAATAATTGTATCCATACCTAGGTTTTTCAAGAATACTTTCCATTTTCTTCCTTCGATGCCCCTATTTTGAACCAGCTTTCACCAATTCTTAGTAGTCGAGTTACTTCATCTAAGAAGGACTTTGTCACCACAATTTTAATGTCTCTAATTTCTACCTTTGTTCTATTAAAAGTTCGATCAAAGGATTTGGTCACCTCCCGATGATGGCCATCAAATGTTTCTATGAAATTTAGCCATTGTACTTGTTGGAGGAGTTGTGTGACCTGTAGATACCCTTCCATAAACTTCCTCCCATTCGGATTCATTCGGACGATGACCCCCATGTTGGAAAAAATTTTGCTTCATAGTTGCTTCCTTGACAAGGTTTCAGAACGATATTAGTTCTAAGGATGAATATGAGAGAGTAAGATGGCAGAGAGTACAACATCTATTTGAAGAATAGGGTTGAGAGGACAGGGTATTAAATGGATATGAGTAAGCAGGGTTAAAATGGAGTGTTCATGTAATCATGAATGGTAATTGGGCTCTTTTGTGGCTAATTTCATTAATGTGATATAATTTTTACAACTCAGTCTGAAGTCAAAATAACAATCATTATTCTAAATGGCGGTATAACATTTATGTCATTCATAATATAATGTTCTACCTTTATTGTTAATTCTAATATTTTCATACATTTGAATTTGTGATTCTAACACTTGATTGTTCTGCTTGAATTCTCTTCAGGTACTTGCAATTGTCGGTTTGATTTTCCTCTCCTGTTGAAGTCTTCGATTATCCCAGTTGATGGTTCCTATAAATGTCAGCTACATAATTATGTCAAAGCTACAGATTGTCATCAATTCTGTAGCCACTTATTCTGAAAAGAAAAAGAGTGATAAAAATGAAATGTGAATTAGAATATGATTGAAAAAAGAAAATTTAAGGGGCCAAAATTACTTGGTTTTCATTGCAAAGTTTTTGTATAAACATGCCAACAGAGTTTGTTTTCATGTTTATACAATTTTAGTATATCTATTATTATTATTTTTGTTGTTGTTGTTGTTGTTATTATTATTATTATTATATATACTAATAAAAACAAAAGTCTTTACAAATCAAGTTGGAGAGGAAGGAAAATCCTTCCTAATCATCTTCAAATCAATAGTGTCTTTCAAGTTTTTAACAAATTCCTCCTTTGTCAATGGTTTGTGATAAATTCTCAATCGATGACCATTTACAAGGAAGGTCACTCTTTCTTCATCAATGGTTGTGATCCTGACTGCACCATTATCAAAGACATTTTTAATCTCATAAGGCCCAAGCCAATGAGTTTGAAATTTTCCTTGAAAATCTTTAAACTTTGAGTAAAAAGGTAATGCGAAATCTCTTGGTTGAAATTTTCTTTCCTTTATGTACTTGTCATGCCACCTAGATCTTTGTTGTTAAACTATGTTGGTTCTTTAAATATCATCCTATCTTATCTCATCTAGTTCATTCAACTACTCCATTCTTTGTTTTTGTGCTTTAGATAGATCAAGACCTAATCTAATTGTTTTCTTGAAGGTATTTATCTAGAACTCAATAGGTAATAAGACTTGCTTCCCATAAACAAGTTCATTGGGTGTATGTCACGTAGTGTTTCTCCATGTGGTACAGTATCCCCATAAAGCGTCTGGGAGATTTTCTACCCAATATCTTCTATGCAAATGCACAGTTTTGGTGAGAATTGCTTCAATAACTTTATTAGTGGACTCCACTTGTCCATTTTCTTGTGGATGACATAGAGTGGACTTACAATGTTTGATTTTATATTTCAACCTTATTTTCTGTACCAATTCAGGTGAATTGAGTACCTTTATCTATCACAATTTCCCTTGGGACACGAAAATGAGTAAAATTATCCTAGAAAAGAAATGAAACTACAACATTTTCAGTTGGAAAAGAAAGTGCCTTAGCTTCTACCCATTTTATAACATAATCAGCGCAAACAAGAATGTACCTTTTTTCTGGATGGTGGATTAACTGGACCAACAAACTCTAGAGCCCATTTCTTAAAAGGTTCAATGAGTACCTGAGGTTGCAGAGGCATTTCATCTTAAGGAATAGGTTTCCCCATTCTCTAACAACTATCACATCTCTTTACATATTATTTGGCTTCCTTAAAAAGCTAAGCCCAATAGTATCCTAAGAGAAGGACTTTGTAAGCAGTTATTTTGTCAACGAAGTGTCCTCCACATGGCTCATCATGCTAAGCTTTTAGTATTTCTATTACTTTGTCTTCTTTGACACATCTTCGAATAATCAGATCTAGCCCCGTTTTGTATAATTCCTCATTTATCCATTCTTCACTTTCTACTTCTCTTGTTGTTTTTGTAGGAGGATATAATGTGAATTTCTTTGCTAAACTTCCATTAGAAATAAACATATCACCAGATATACAACTTATAATTGCATCAGTTGTAGCTAACCATGGTCTTCCTAGAATCAATGGATGTCCTCCTAAATTACTCTTGGATGTTAGAATCATAAAATCAACAAGATACTTCGAAGAATCTAAGGATAAAATTATGTCTTCTAATACACCATCTAGTTTAATAACAGATCTATCTGCTAATTGCAACAATGTAGGTGTATATTGAAGATTAGGAAGTTTCAATTGATTCATAGTTTGTTTACTCATAATGTTTATAGCGGCTTCTAAATCAATTAATTTATTTGGAATTTCAATACCATTGATACATGTTTTCACAATCGGACTTCCTAGATCAAGGTATTTAATTGTTGTTTTTCCCATCTTTATATCTGCAATTTTTCCAACCAATTGAATTCTTTTGATTTCTTTTCTCTTTCTTCCTGGTATTATAATACTCAACTCCCTATTTGTCTTTGAAAAGCTCGGTATTTCGTTAATGGCTTGTAGCAAAGGAATTTTTATACACACATTCTTCAACTTATCTAATATATCATAATCAGGTAATAAAATCTATTTTTTTACCCCCCTCATCCATTTTTAATATTTGAGGAAAAGGCAGTTTTGAAATAGATACTGAAGGTTGTTCCATAATAGGAGTTGGAATGTTATAAAAATGTGTAGGGGTGACTTGTTTTTGAAGTTTTTATTTTTCATTGAGAGGCTTCTCTTTTCCAAAGGGATTTTCCTTTTCAGATTCTTGAATAACAACTATCGGGGACTTGTTTTCCAATACTCTACTAGATCTAAGTTAAACATTGTTTAGATCTAGTGGAGTTATCATATAATTTTGGAAATTATGTCCTTCCATATTGTAAATAGGTTGCGAATTCTAATTATTATTCAGATTTGGAAGTGGTTGAGTAGGCAATTGATTTTGTCTTTGCGGAAATGGTAATGAAAATTGGAGATTTGGATTCTAAGGTTGAGTTGGTTGAACATGTTGAGGAAAATATTGAGGTGGAAAAACAGGATAAGGTTGTTGACATTAAGGATATTGAGGATATTTTCCATAAGGATTTCTACATCCTTGTGCCTAAGGTTGAGGCCAAGATTGCCAAGGCATGGGCACAATTCAATTATTTTTTGATGGTTGTGCAAATGCTTGAGTGTTAAATCCTTGAGTCATATTTGGTTATCAATTTTTCTATGGTCTCTTAGCAATAAAACAGAGAGATCTATCTGATTTGGTATCATTTCCTCTTCACAAACTACTTTAAGGCTTGGCATTGAAGGACATTCTTTTGTATCATGATTTTCTACACGTATAACACAAGTTTCTACACTTTTTAAATCAAGAGGGCATTCTCTCAGAGCATGTTTATTTCTACATTTGGGGCAAAAAATTGACAATCCAACATTTTCAACATTTTACTTGTTTTTCAATTTAAAGGTATCTATTTGTTTACTCAGAATTTCCAAAATGTTTGTTTTAAAGTTGTCAAGAAAATTACCTAATTCAACCCTACTTAGAGTCCCATCTGCATATTTATTAATCCTAGACATGAGAGGATCTCTTAGATTTTTCCCAGTTCTTGCCTTACATCTTGACATGTGTATGTGAAACTCACAAATGTCTCCAAATGATAACAGAGAAATATATCCCTCACCCATCAAGTTGAGGAGATCAAACCACTCATCTCTGATGGATTTTAAGAAGATATCTTTCAAATTTTCTTCATCTAGTTCATGCATTTTATCCCTTTTAACATTATAAGCAAACCTTTCAATGAAATCTTTAAGATTTTCATCTTCTTTCTGCATCATTTTAAAGACTTCATCCTTAATATTTTTTTTTTTGTAAATTTGTCTACTCCTGTTATTATACAAAAAATTTTACAACGAGGCAGGCCTCAAAAAATCTCTCCATACTGACTATCGATTTAGCAGTGGACTTACATTGTAGGGGAAAACTTCCCTTAGAACTGACTTGACCAAAAATAACCAGGAACGGACTGACAGACATTTGGTAGCTAACTCGACCCATCTATATCAAAAACTACCCAGAAAGTATTACAAACAAAGGTAGAACCTTGTTGAGTCCAAGCATGGACGGAATTGAAAACAGACTTTAACCCGAACATAGTTAAGCAGGACCATAACCTTATCAAAAACCACCAAGAGAAGAAGGCGGAGACCTGAAACCAGCGTGTGTACATCAGTGAGCAATGGAGGTGACCGCCTGTTACCTTGGCTGGACCAAAAAGACTCGAAGGCGAGCTCATACATCCACAGAGGTAGAAGGTTTCTCCTCGACGATCCTGCACCCATACTGGTCAGAGGCGATAGAGTCTGAATGAGGGACAACATCTTTAACTGGCTCACTTAGACCCGCAACTGCACCAGAGTTCTTCGCCAGCTGAATTCCGTGGTAGAGGACATGAGTGGGTTACCTAAGCTCCAAAGAGGCTCCGAGTTGAGCTAAAATGTCGCATTTTTCAATCTTGAAAGACACAAAAAAGGTGAAATTGTCCAGGGTACAAGGGATATGAAAGCGGGTCGATGGATGAGTGTTGTGCGCATAGGCCACAGCATGAGCCCTCCCTCTACCCCTTCCCTTGCCTCTCCTTGTAACTGGGGATTCAATGTCTTTGGAGGAGGAGTCCGTGGTATTGGAGGAGCACTGTTGGACAGCCCTTCCTCTAGAACCACCTCGAGACCCTCCCCTTCTGCTGATGAGACGAAGCCGTTCATGCGGCATGCTGAAATCCCAAGTGAGGTGACGCTGGAGCCAGGAAAGCGATGAGAGCGGAGTCACCATAAACCAAGATGGTGCAGAGAGCCGAGGCATAGTGAGCGGAGGCACCCTGAGCCAAGAGGGTGCAGCAAACAAAGGCGCAGTGAGGAAAGGCACCGAGAGCCACAAAGGAGAGGCGATAGAAGCACAGAGGGGTGTAGTGAGTGAAGGCATAGAGAGCCACAAAGTAAAGGCAATAGAAGCACAGAGGGGTGAGGAAATGTAACTCAGGGAGCTACCACGACAAAAGGGAGAGCCGATGTTGGTAAGCTTGTGACAGAAGTCAAGACTCCCAGAGGCAGAGACAAAGACCCGCTATGCTGAAGATCGAGGCCGAGTCCCCTGAGACCGAGACCGAGTCCCTTGTGCAAGAAAAGGCCAAGACGCTCAATGCAGCAGAGGCCAAGACTTCAAATGAGACAGAGCCAGTGGAGGCGAGCTCTTATAATGGCACGTTGAGGCGCCCAAAGCCATAACCAGAACCCAACAGAAGATCTGCAACCAAATCGCCGGAGAAACAAGCCGCGGGAGCGCCATCATGCTGCAGACGGCGGACTACAGAGAGAAGTTAAGGGCTGCATTCATTATAACCTTGCGGGGATGGCATGCCATCCTCTTAACCCTACAAGTGGCGGGTCTGGGCTGCCACTTGCCCAGTGGGAACGTCGCCCTTGTACCACGCCTCATATTAATCACCTGCAGTCGGGGACAGGTAATTCTGAAGCACTAGAGAAGTGCATTCCTGCTGGAGTTGTACATCCACTGAATCATTGAGAGTGCTTGAGAAAGGAGGGAGCTGCAAGTTAACCCCTTGGTTGGCCAATCGATCTGCTACCTTGTTGGTTGTGCACCTGACATGCTTGAAAATAATGCTATGGGGGTGCCTTAGCCTTTCCTCCAAAGTTTCGAGCCTACTTAGCAACCTCCAACTAGACGCTATTTTAGCTGCCGAGGTGCCCGCTTGAATTCTTGTAGCTACATTGATAAGGATAAGGGAGTCTCCCTCTACTTCTAGCGCGTAGAAATTGTGTTGATCTGCAATGCATATCCCTTTCCACAAGCCTTCCAATTCCGCTACATTGTTGGTGTCTTTGCCAATCGAACCATAGTAGATATGCACAGCTGCTCCTCTGTCATTTCTGAATACTCCTCCAAAGCCTACCAGCCCAGGATTTCCTTTAGCTACTCTATCAAAATTCAATTTGAAAGAGGAAGTGGCAGGAGGGGTCCATTGGATGGGGGAGACAAACTTAGTAGGGGGGTGAGATTTGATATTAGGCAAGTTGGATAAGTTAAGATTCCAGGAGTTCAGGATGAGCCTCTCTTGAGGAGAGTCTGGCCAATCAGTATCTAGCCACGTTCGAAGCGCCAGAGTTTCTTGGAGATTTTTCTTGAAGAGGAGCTAGAGTATTTCTATAGGCCGGCTATTGTTATTGAAGATTCTGTTGTTCCATTCCTTCCATAAAATCTAGTAAAGAAAACCTAGAATGAGGTTCCATAGAGAATTTAGGATGGGGCTATGATAGGGATGCTTGGGCCAGGTTCTTAAAGTGTCTGCTATGTCCCCCTTCCGAACTCCTGCTCTTCTATTACATTGATCAACTTTCTCCCATAGCTGAATAGCAAGAGGGCAGGTCTCCATGAGATGCAGGATGGTTTCCGGGTGAAGAGTGCAATTGGGGCATCTTGAGGGTCCGATGAAGCCCCTTTTTTGTAGATTGTCCCACGTTACGATGCGCCTTTTACTTAAGAGCCATAGAAAGGTTGAAACCTTGGGCCAGAGTCTAGACTGCCAGATGCGATCCCAGAGCTGATCCATAGCTGTATTGCAATTAGAGTAGCGTAACCTATATGCTTCCTTAGTGGTAAACATACCTTTTGTAGTGTATCCCCACCTCAATTTGTCCTACTGATTCGAGGACTTGATTTTTCTATGACTTAACTCCTGTTCTATTTCTGTATAGGTTTCTCCGTGCCAATCGATCTGCCAGGAGCTCGCAGGTTTCCATTGTTGGAAATCTTGAAGCGGGTGCTGCTGCCAAAATTGAGAGATATGAGTGAGGTTGGCTTGCTGCATAGAGTTCTGCCAGATAGGTTTATGGAAGATCGAGGCGAGTTTCGGTAACTGCTGCCATGAATCCTCCCAAAACCATGCAGAGTTTCCCGAATGGATTTCCCAGAAGCTATGCTCTTGTATGAAGGCACTGTGAATTTTGGCCACATTCCAAATCATGGAGCCAGAGATGTTAGGACTGATTCTAATGAGTTCATCCGAGTGATTTCCTGGCGCATATTTGGCTTGCCATAGCTTCGCCTAGCGAATATGTGGCTTCACTATCCAATTCCACCATATCCTGGCTCCCATAGTGTTGTTTCTTTGGAGAGGATCCCGTAGTCCTAGTCCACCATCTGATTTTGGCTGGCATACCTCTTTCCAATTGACAAGGGCCCATTTCTTGTTGAGCCCTGTGGAGCCCCATAGAAAACTTCTTTGAAGATTGCGGATTGCCTTAAGAACCCATTTGGGAGCTGCTAGTATAGAGAAGAGATACAGAGGCATAGCTTGAAGGACAGATTTGATCAAAATGACTCTACCTGCTATGTTGAGCGATCCGAATGTCCATGAGGAAATTCTGGCTTCCAATTTGTCCAGCAGCGTTCTCCAAGAAGCATGCTTAAGGGTGGAGATCATAAGAGGAGCTCCCAAGTATTTAGAGGGAAGCGTTGTGATGGTGAATCCTAGAATACGGGCAATGTTTTTTTGAGTGGAGACAGGGGTGTTGAAAAAGAAAAGCTGGGATTTGGTCGCATTGATTGCGATTCCAGAGGCTTCTGAGAAAAGAGAGAGCAGGGCTTTAAAGGCTTTGGCCTCTAGGGAAGAAGGATGACCAAAGAGCATAGTATTGTCAACAAACTATTGATGGGATAGGGGATGGAGACCATGGAGTGCGATAACTTTTATAGCTTGAGAAGAAATAGCATGGTGAAATAGACAACTGAGACCTTCTGCCATGAGGACAAAAACGAAGGGTGATAGGGGATCCCCTTGACGAATGCCTCTAGAGGGGCGGAAAGGCACAGATGGTGAGCCATTGAGGAGGACCGAGAAGTAGGGAGAGGTAATAAGATTCATTATCCATCGGGTCCAGGTGGCGTCGAAGTCAAAGACCAATAGCATTTGATGAATGTATTCCCAACTAAGATTATCGAATGCTTTGGAGAGATCAAGCTTCAGAATCATACCTGGCTTTTTTAGAATTTTTAAGGAGTGGATCACCTCGTTTGAAAGAATAATGCCATCCATTATCTGACGCCCTTCTACATATCCAGTCTGTTCCGGAAGGATGAGTAGAGGGAGAAGAGTTTTGAGCCTGTTGGCCACTACTTTGGATATGAGTTTATAGATTACATTAGATAGAGCAATCGACATGTATTTGTTTGGCGTATTTGATTCCTCCCCTTTGGGTACTAGAACAATGAAGGTAGAATTAAGAGAAGGGAGGATCCAGTGCATGGATCTTGATTCTTCCACTAATTCCCAGACTTTTGTGCTGATCAACTCCCAGAATTCATGAAAGAAATTGGAGGTGAAGCCATCAGGACCTGGGGCCTTGCCATCCTTGAGCTGAGCCATTGCCTCTTCGACTTCCTGCATAGAGACTTGTTGTAACAGATTTTGATTATGATCCTCCATGATTATTTTGGGTATGTGCTCCGTGATAGATCGTATGGCTATTGATCTACTTCCTATTTGTTCTTTGAGTGCTTCCTAAAAGTACTCTTTGGATTCCTTTTCAATATCTTCGTGCTTTTCTAGTCTCTCCCCTTGACTGTTATTGATGAAGGCTATATTGTTGTGCATTCGTCGTTGTATGGTGGATCGATGGAAAAATTTTGTGTTCTTTTCCCCTTATTTAAGCCACATGATTCTGGATTTTTGACGCCAAAGGATTTCCTCTTGTAGCCTTTGTGCTTCAATTTCTGACCAGAGGGTTTGCTCCTTATGTGCCAGTGCTTCTGTTCTTCCCTCTAGGATAATAGTTTGCTGTAGAGAACACATATTTTGCTCCAATGTTTTCCTAGTTTCCAGAATGTTTCCAAATTGGGTTTTATTCCAGACTTTGAGCACTTGCTTGAGATTTTTTAGTTTCTGTTGAAATTGGAACATCTTTGCACCTACCGGGGGAGTATAGGATTTCCACGCAGCTCGGACCATTTCTTTGAAGTTAGGATGAGTGAACCAAAAGGCCTCAAAGTGGAATGGATGATTGCAATATTTACCTGGACGTGTCCATTGAAGCATAATGGGCCAGTGATCAGATCCACCCTGAGGCAGGATGGAGGCATGAAAATCCCCTCCCAAATGTATGGCATTGTCTGAAATGAGGAAGCGATCTAACCTGGAGGCAATATTTTGAATTCCCCTGCGTTTGTTTGTCCAAGTGTACGTGCCATTTGAAGTCTGAATGTCCATGAGCTAGTTGCTTTGAATAAATTCTTTGAATCCTATGCTGTCACCTTCTAACTTCGTGCGTCCTCCCTTTTTTTCCTCTAGAGTCATGATAATGTTGTAATCACCCCCGCTGATCCAAAGAGGGTATTGTCTGTTAGAGTTAAGAGCTGTGAGTGCATCTAGCACTTCTAATTTATGATGTAAGTCTTGCGGGAAATTGATCCAGGTGGATATTGGTGGCCACCCGCTAATTCCATGTGGATCCCCTCTAGTGCTTCTTTCAGTTCTTTCAGTTTCCTTAATTATAGCACAATTTACTATTTTTAGCAGTTTTTCGGGTCCTAAACTTCTGGAGCCGTTTTGAGGCCCTAAACGACGTTTTTTGGGAAATCCACCGGCCAACGATTTTTTTGACTAAAAATCATATTTTCTGTCGTAGTCCTCGGAGAGATCTTTCCAATGGGCTATCATGCACGTCAAACGGAGATAATATGACCAATTCGCGACCCCGGGAAGTTGATGTACCAACTTACCCAAAAATGGGGCCCACAATTTGGCGTTTCATCTTCTAGGGTTAGGTTTTGGAATGTGAAGGGTTTTTCCATTGTTTCTCAACAATAAATAGGCCTTGGAGCCTCATTATAAGACAGTTTAGAGGCATGTAGCCACACATCTCTTCTCAGAGATAAGCTACCATCGCCCTAGCTGGTTTATTTCTATTTCCGGTTGTAAGCATATTTCAGTATTTTCCATTAATGAAATGAAGTATTATTTATGCTGCATCTTTGTGTATATGGTTATCTCTGTATTTTATTGGGTTCCTATTTAAATTCGGATCAAAAATAGACATTAGTGAGAAGACCGTGCAGATCCGTCCCAATGAGATGAAATGATGCTTGGATGAAAAAGTGAGTGGCATGAAAATCTTGAAGCATAAGGATCTATGGGTTCCAAGCGATAGCTAGTCCACCGGAGGCCCCTACAGCGTCCACTGAGACTGATCGACTTCCTGTCCATGCTTTGGTGAGGATCCTTTCGAGGGCTGCATTATTACTTTTTGTTTCTTGTAGAAAAACTAAGGAGGGCTTCTCTAGCTGAATCAAGCTTTTTAACATTCTGTGTTTTGAGGGGCTGTTGAGCCCACGCATATTCCAGGATATGAGCTTCATGAGGAACAGTGGGGTTGGGGCTTGTAGAACTTCGTCAACTTTGGGAATCTCCCTCATTCCATTAAGATTTCTCCTATAATGATGGTCCTTTGCAGATCAGTTTTGTGCCTTCCTTTCTTTGTTTCTTTTAGGATTTTCTTTCCATCCCAGGGACTCCCTGCTTGTATACCTAGATATTTATTATGTTGAGCTTTGGTGAGAACACCTTCCAGTCGATTGATTTCCCATGGAGGTATTGAGTTGTACTCTTTCTGCTTGCATGCTGTTTCTAGTTTGAGTATATCCAGTCCTTCCAGATTCATAGTCTCTGGGTCTTCCTCCATTGTTGTAGGGATATTCTGGCACTCCTCTAGGATGTCGTCTTGTAAACTTAGTGCTAAAGTTGCATCAACTTCCATCGTTGAAGGTTGCATGTCAACTTCTAAAGCCGGATTTTTCGATTCCGAGGAGAATAGAAGGCTAGAGGGAGCAGAGGAAGATGGAGGCAGGTTAGATTTGAGACTCTGGGAGGAAGATGGGCGAGATGGGGATGCCTGAGAGTCATCATGTTGCTTTTCCGAAGGATCTTGAGGGGTAAGGATTTGGAATCTGTTCTGGGATTCAGCTTTTTTGGGGATGGACGGTGCAACAGGAAGTTTTTTAGCATGCCTACGGTGATTGGGCACCTTGGTAAAGCCTTCGGAGTCTTTGCTAGCCTCATTAGCAGGAGATTTGAGCTGAGTGTTCAGAGGACAATCCCGAAAAAGATGGCCATGTTCATGGCATTTGCGGCATCTAAAAGGAATATGCTCATAGTCTAATGGTTGAATCCATTCAAAATCATCATGGAAAAGACTTACCGAGTCTGCAAGGGCTTTGGTAAGATGCATCTGGATGCAGATCCTGGTGTAGGAAGTATATCTTCGATTTTTGGTCTCCTATGCTACTTTTATGAAAACCCTGATGCTATTGCCAATGTCCTTTAATGTTTCTTCTTTCCAGTATTCTGCAGGTAGAGAATACATGCGTATCCACACTGGAGTGTGATTGAGATCTTCTGTATTTGGGTTGAACCTGGGTTTCCATTCACGAAGGAAAAGACCCGAGGAGTTGAAAAAATATGGACCACCCTCAAATATGCGGGATCTTTCCTCCAGGCAGTAGAATATTGCAGTGAAGAAGCCTTTGGGGCCAAGTAGCAAGGTGACTTGTCCCTTGGGCTTCCGTTTTGAAGCTATCCACCCCTGTAGGGCTTTTTTTGTCTGCCAAAAGCCAAGAAATTTTCAAATGAGAGCGTGATACTTCATGTATTGTATTTCACCATTGATTTTATGGTTGGGGAGCTCAAATTTGATTCTTTCAGCTGTTTTTGGAATGCAAGTAGCCAAAGTTGCCTTTGGTTGTGATGCCGGTAGTTCTAGATTTGCCCCTTGTTTGTTTTCTTTCTTTTCACGTGCTACTGTATGATTATTTGCTATGTCAGTCTAAACTGAGCCCTGTTCCTTTCCTGAAAAGTCGCCAGGAGGAAACAGAGATACAGAGGCTTTGAAGATGTCAGATGAGAGGTTATTTGGAGGAGGGGGGGAAGGTCCCACCCCTCCCACGGGGGGAACCATGACGTATAGATTACCAAGAGCGCGAGGGATGGATCGCCGGAGGCTCAGAGATGGGTTGAGATCAGGTTGGTGCAGAATGCGCAGATCTGAACATTCGCTCAGAGATCAGATTCTAGGGTTTTCCCTCTTCTTAGCATATCCAAGAAAAAAAATCATTCACCTGACTTCATCCTTAATATTATGGGGCATACAATAATCCTTATATTTCTCTAAGAATGTAGTTTTCATTTCTTCCCATGTTCTTATATAATGTGCTCCTAATCCCATGAACTATTTTAATGTTGCATCCTTAAGAGTTGTTGGAAACAATTTCAAATTTTGAGGGTCAAGCAGATAATCATAAGATCTACATAAGACTTAAAACTCAAAGAGAAATGTTTCAGGATCCTCACTTCTTAATCCATGAAAGTTTGGAAGGATGGAGGGTGAGACTTTTTTCATTGTAGTTGTTGTATCTTCATCGATGATAGGAAATCCAAAGGGTTCTGGATCTGCCCTACCTCCTCCTCTCCCTCTTCCTCCACCTCTAGTTCCTCCTCTTCCTCCTCCAACCTAAGGTTGTTCACCATTAACGTTATGTACCTCTCCTTCCCCTTCTCCAACCATTGTAGATTCTTTAGAACTAATATAAGGTTACAAAATTGGGCTTTCTGGTTCTTCTTCTAGCTCTTCTAGTTCTACTTCTTCTATCAATGGTAAGTTAAAATAGGCTTCTTCCTCCTCTTACTTACTAGGGATCTCTAGCAATTTTCCTAGAAGTATTTCTCTAGTTGAAGATAGGAAAACTACTCCTTGCGTCGGGGATGTAGGATCTTCTTCCTCTATTACTACATCAGTTGATGAGATTGGTGAATCTCTAGGTTGGATTCTGGATCTAAGTACCTCAAGAAGTTTATGTTTTCATGCAAATGATGGCATATGATTTTGAGTGGGTGGTCTACCACTACGAGGTCATGGTGGGGTGAATGACGTTGTTGGAATTAAAATTTTGCCTCTACCTACAAATCTACCTCTAGAATCTCTTTCCCTATGCATATTATTTTTGTTTTGTTTTTATAAAAAGAAAATACTTCTATTTACACCTTATTATAGACATTTTTGGGCACTTCAACCCCAATCATAAATGTCCATAAACTGAGGGCTCCTAAGTCCCTAAAAGTGTTGCTTCACTACCTAAAGGAACAAGGTCAACTGATTACATCATCTCCCAGAAGTTCTCCACTGAAAACTTCTCATAAATGGTCAAAATTGGACCATACTGAAAGCTTAATGCAGAGGGTGCGATGCATATCACCTTCCCAGTGTACAAGGTGTGATGCATACTGAATTTCTCCTCTATACGGTGCAATGGTCGGGAATGGACAAATGGCAGGGACAAAAATGCGAGGTGGAAGATCATGGAATCTTCCAGAAGCTTCCCCTCTGACACTTGCCTCTCTATTTTCGACCAAGAATGAGCAAGAGATCATCATTCTCCAAGTGGAAGCAGGAACTATCAGAGAGAGGACACTAATCAAGATCCTAGAAGATGACTCACCTCTCTGTAATCATCTATATATGGATCCCTCATCACAGAGATC
>APFE030807266.1:10350-42944 GCA_000404065.3 Pinus taeda | reverse complement strand
ATGTACAACGGTAAAGAAACACACTTTACCTAACGCTAACCTAACTCTATACTAGACCAAGTTGAACTTAACTATTCCTATGTGTCGGAATATCCTAACATTAAGGCACTTTATTATTCTAGGTGCCAAATTCAGTGGAAGAACAATCAAAGAAAATCCCTATAATGGTTGCAATGATTTGGTCCTATTTTTTGCATCTGTAAATCTACCACGAGTAGTAAGCACAAAAATATGGCCATAGTACCCTATGCACAATATACAAAAGGAAAAAGTGATTTATGGTAACAACATGGGAAGTACTGTTGAAGATGGTAAGAGAAGATAAAGCTTTAAACTTAGCACTAATTTATCAAAGCTAGTCATATAGCTAATCAATGGTTGAGAAAATACTCGATTCATAGAGGAAATAATGAAGATGTTCCTCGAGTAGTGTAGGTTGTAAATGGAGTTATATTATGAGTGTTGTGAATCAAGAATAATTGAAAGCAGGGGTGAATGGATAATTCTAGTTTCTTTTTTTTAAAACAAGCATCATAGAATCAGATGATAAAATGTATTCATAATTGCACTTAGTGATTTTAACGTGGAAACCGTTCAAGGAGAAAACCACCAAAGCTTGTTTTTATTATGATGTGAAATAAGAGAACCCACTCTATTTACATGAAATATTTTTATGAGCACCCACTCTATTTACATGAAATATTTTTATGAGCACCCACCCAAAGGAGGCTTCATACTCTTCAGATCAACAATTATCAAATTTCTTAGAGGCACCAACCTCATATATGTACAGGAACCAACCTTTTATTGTAATTTAGATATACTCCTTCATGTGATTTTCAAACTAAGACCTAGTGTTCTTTAGTTTAATTTAAAACTTTTTATTAATTTTCACACATTGTCATTTCAGCTTCTATAGCTCACATATGCCTCAACAGGCTCTTTGATCTTCTACATGTACACATGTACACAATATATAACATTGTGTTTTTGCAACTCACTCACAATTTGGTTATGTTACTTCCAATTTGCATCCAATGCACTATGTGCTCTCACTCCAACACTCTCATGCTCTTCACCACTTTGTTCTTATTGTTCTACCTATATTTCTTTTTATTGCAATTATGCATTGCTTGAGAATAAGTACTTCATTAAATTCTACTTCAGGTCAAGGATGTACCACTGTTTGATCTAACTATATTTCATTGTAGATCTCTCTCTCTCTCTCTACATTGGAATGATAAGTATCTTAGTATTTAATTCCATCAACTATGCTTCTCAATATTTATTATTGATTGCACCAGCTATCACACTCAACCTTGTGCTACAATTTCTACTAGTGTTTATCCATCAATTCATTAGCAAATTAGATCTCACGGTTTGTGCCATCCTTCTTTGTCTAACTATGCAACAAAATCCTTTAATTCTAACATGTTTTGATGGTAATTTCTCAACTGTCTATACTTCTCCAGAACTTGAGCTCCTTTTTCATATAACCGCATTCATCACCAAGGATTTAACCATAAAGGTGCTCAAAACGTGATTTGACTTTGGGCCTTAGTGTTTCACCCAAGAACTCCATCCCTAAATACAAAACAACCAAACAACCCATGTTTTCAGACCCACTGTATAGCTCAATTGAATTTTGTGAATTCTATAACAAAGGAAATTATCAAAAACCACCACCTACTAGGAGAACTCCCCATTAGGAGAATTTTAAGGTCTAAAATGGGCCTCTTAAGAAAATTATAAAATAATAGTGGAAATAATAAAATAATATTAGATTACATCATCAAATTTTAGAGGGAAAAAATAAAAAAAACTACTTTTTCAACACATATTTTCAACTTATCTCCCTATGGGTTTACTCAAATTTCAAGCAGGAATACTCATTGGATGCAGAATTTGATTCCTCATCCAAGGAGTATGGATGTTTCATATTTTTGATGGACCCTGCTACATAAAAAATGAGAAAAATATGAAAAACATGATTGCAATCACGTTTTTTCATTTATTTCTCATTTTTCGTATAGTAGAGACCATCGAAAGAATGCAACATGGGTACTCTTTGGATGTGGAATTAAATTTTTCATCCAAAAAGTACTCCCTCCTGAAATTTGAGATAAACATTAGAGAGATAAGTTGAAAATGTAGTTTGATTATTTTATTATTTTTTATTATTTTTACTCTTTTACTCCAAAAATGATGAATCACCCCCCATGGTTGGCATCATCATCTTGAATCCTATTGGCTCTTTTAAATTTTATTTTGGTTGTACAGTTTTCTTAGGAGGCCCATTTTAGACCTCAAAATTCTCCTAATGAATATAATGCCACATCATTAACTATTGACACTACTACCACCATGGTGATGTCATCATATCACATGGAACTCTCCAAGAGCTATCATCTATGACATGGATTTGGCACAATTGGCCATAGAAAAACTCTAAATAGCATGTCATAAACTTGTCCAAGTCAACATGACCCCAGTGAACATGTCATTCCTCCAAGTCGTCATTCTATATGGATAGGAAAAGGTGGGGTTCATGCCTTTCCCCGTGATCACATTTGAGCAAAAAGTCCCAAGCACTCAAGCTACCCAACAACTAACTGACCTAAATACATTTCCGATCCTGAAAATATGAAAGGTATTGAACTAATGAGAGGCCCAAATACCTTAACATTCCAACAACTAAACTTGCTCGAATAGTCAAACTTGCTTGAAAAGTTGATGTACCTTGAACAAATGTAAGGTTCATCCCCTTTGCCACTCACTTCCTATTTTCCTTTCAAGAATCCCAAACATCTAAACTTCCTCAATACTTAGAATATTTTCGGACTATCACATACCGTTGGAAAGGTCTTCATGAGGACATAAATTCATAGGGGATTTTGACTTGATCATCTACAGGAAAATTGCCTTCAAACTACAAGCCATTGGGTTGTTTATTCACCAATCATAGATATAATGTTTTTAAGGAGTATTAAATGATTTTTCTACTGTGATGGTTCTCTACAATTGTCCTGAAAATCCAACTCAATGTTTCTCTTGACATCAATGGCTGTTCTTCAATCTCCAAGATCAATCAGACCTGCCAATCAACAAAAATATTGTATTCAACAATCTGCAAGACTTTGTCCAATAATATCCCCCCATGGCATTGATGGAAACTATGCCAAACATATCTAAGTCATTGATGACAATGGCGCGCATCAATAGCACATAGCATACTACGTGCAACAACACTCCCCCGAAAAAGAATTGATTTTTTATTCTCCAATTCAACACTTCCCTTGAACATGACACTTTCCATGGTTAATTATGCATTGTGTCTAGAACCATACAATTGCTCACATTCTCGTGTTTTCCTTCTCCTCTAGTTTTGAGTATTCACGTTCCTTCTCCCCCTGAGGTCCACTATGTTCAAGAACATTTGAGAAAACTATATTCTCCCCCTTTTACATCAATGAAAAATGATTTACAAAGCTAACATATCTCCCCCTAAGATCATGTCGTGTCACATCAAGGAATGTGACTAAATAAAAACACTGACGATGGAAATAAAGATAACACACAACATAGAATATCTCATAATTCTTCTCCTACAACCTACTCATTAGATAGATATAGACATGAATTAGTTTCCCAATCTCAAAAAGTTTAAGTGATTTTGATGAGAGCGATATCACTTTCAGTTTGTGTTTGAGGTACTCAAAAATATCTCTTGCAAGAGGCTTCGTGAAAATGTCTGCAACCTACTCATTAGTAGCCACATATTCCAATCTCACAACAATGTTAGAAATTTTATATTGTAAGAAAGGATATTTAATTAGAATGTGCTTGTTCTTAGAGTGCATAACAATATTTTTTTTAAATGCCAATAGCACTCATGTTATCACATAGAATGTGAATGGGAATATCAAATTTAATTTTGATATCCTTCAATGTCTACTTCATCCACATAATTTGAGTACAAAATGTAGTTGCATCTATTTACTTCACTTCTACTCTAGATAAAGAGATTGATCTATGTTTCATTCTTACCCAAGAAACGAGACAATTTCCCAAGAAGAATGTTTCTTCACTTGTACTCTTTCTATCATCAACACTGTAGGCCCAATTGGCATTAGTATAAGCTTTTAAGGTGAAATCCTTACCTAGTTCTTACCATAGGCCATAGTCCATTGTGCCTTGAAGATATTTGAATATCCTCTTCATTGCATTGACATGATTTTCCTTTATATTTTCTTGCAATATTGCAACCAACTTTATTTCTTGCATAATATCTGGTCTAGAAGAAATTAGGGATAATATGATTCTAATCATTTATTGGTAAGTCATGTGATTTATTGTGGGAGATCCATCTTATTTACTCAGTTTATAGCCAGTCACCATAGGTGTACACTTAGCTTTACAATCAGCCATCCCAAACTTTTTCATATTTTTTTCAAATACTTAGATTGGAAGATGAAAATACCTTTTTCTGACTAATAAACCTACAACCCAACGATAAAGGACAATTTTCCTAGCATGGACATCTTGAAGTATTTTTGCATTGCCTTAGTAAACTGAGGTCCCGTCTACTCTAGATCACTTCCAAAATCAATATCATCTACATACAAAATAATGATTACCTATTTTCATTTTCACATTTAATGTATAAATTATCGTCTATTGTTCCTCTTCTAAATCCTTGTTCCTATAGGTACTTCTCCAATCTAGCATACCATCCTCTTATGCGTTGCTTCAACCCATACAGAACTTTTCTTAGTTTCACATATGTTATTCTTCTTTTGAAAGTATAAATCCTTTTGGCTTCCCAATGTAATCATCCTCTTCCAAATCTCCATTAAGAAATCTTGACTTCACATCCATATGATACACTCTAAATTTCTTATCCTTATGGATTATAATATTCCATACGCTACACTCTAAATTTATTATTAGATGAAAATGCCAAAATCATCCTTATGATTTCTAATCTAGCTATAGAAGCAAATTTTTCTTCGAAATCTATACCTTTGACTTGAGAATAACCTTTATAAACTAGTTTGGCTTTATTTCTCAGAACTTGACCATCTTTCCTTAGCTTGTTTTTGAAGACCCACTATTTTCCAAATACATTCTTCTCCTTCAGTCTTAAAACCAATTCCCATGTGTTTTCTTCCTTTGCATGATCCATTTCTTCATTCATGGATTTGATTCAAAATTGGTCCTCACTTGCTTCATTTAGATTCTTAGGCTCAATATATGGTAGTAGTGAAAAGTTTTCTTATCTGGGACTTCTAGTAAACCTTGTTCTAGTCTACACATCATGATCTTTACTTTCAATTATTTGACTCTCTAGATGTTGCTTCTGAATATATTTTGATGGAGTTTTGTATTTATGAGATGATTTTTGTAAATCCTCAACCTCTTCTTATTGTAAATATTATTCTTATTCTTTCTCCATCTATTCAATTCCTTCATTCTTGTACATAGAACCGTCAACCACCTTTGATTTCTCCTGAGCCATTGATGTATGGTGCACATCTTCATCCACTCTAACAGCTATTCATTCTTTAATGTTCTTAGTCCTTTTTTTATAACACTTTTACCATTTTATTTTTTCGCATACCCAATAAAAATGTCTTGATCTGCACGAGAATCAAATTTACTAAGATTTTTGTCATTCCTTTAGATATAACATTTGCTTCCAAATAGTTTGAGATGCTTCATAGAAGTTCATCTCCCTTTCCACAATTCATAGGGAGTCTTATCACTATTCAGTCTGAGTTGAGTCCCATTAATGAAATAGGAAACGACTTGAGTTGCTTCTCCCTAGAAGGTGTCTACAACATTTCCTTCATCCATCATCTCCCTAGACATGACTTGAATAATTTTGTTCTTTCATTCCACCATTTTATTTTGATGAGGAGCTCTTGCAACTAAATGTTTCCTTCTTATTCCATGATTTTCATATAATTCTTCAAATTCCCTTGAAGTGAACTCTCCTCCCTATCTGACTGTAATAAATTAATATTCAAATCTTTATCGTTTTTTATCTAAGCCTAAAATACCTTAAATTTGCTCAACGCATTTGATTTTTCTCCTAATAACATCACCCATGTTTCTCTAGTGAAATCATTAATTAAAAAAGCAAAGAAATTCTCACCTCCTATAATTTATGTTCTTGTGTGGTCACAAATGCATGCATGGACTAGTTCTAGTGGTCTAGTTTTGGAATACGCATTCTTAAATTTCACCCTTGTTTATTTATTTCATTGACAGGACTTGCATATTGAACTACCTAGTTTTGATAGTTTTGGTAAACACCTTACTATCTCTAATTTTTTCACTTTTACTAGACTGTCAAAGTTAGCATGACCCATCCTTCTATACAAAAGCCATGCCTCATAAATTTTTTGCTGATAAGAATTTTCCTTGGAACCATCGAATACATAGACGTTATTAGGAATTTTTTTTGCTTTTCCAACTAGCTTTCCATTCTCTTCCCTTACAATCTCAAAATATTTTGACCTGAAAATGACATTGTATCCATTTTCAGACATTTGGCTGATGTTGGGAAGATTTTGTTTAAGATTTTTCACATAAAGAACATTTTGAGCCTTATTCTTCATATCTAGAATGACGATTCCCCTTGCTTTAATCTCTACAAGGGCATTGTTTCCAAACTTAACATTTTCTTTTCCACTTTCTTTCAGAAATAGAAACTTACTCTTATATACAGTCATGATATTTTTAAACCATTGTCTACATACCACTTCTCTTCCTGGTTGTGAGCATACAACACAATGTCACATTCCTTTGTTTCTTATTTCTTTTGTATCCATTTCCTTTCATTCTTTTGAGGACCTAACTAATTTGAATTTTTTTGTTTAGGCTTAAACAATTTTCTTCTACATTCATTAGCCTTGATACCATAACTATGACATATGTAACATTCGATCTCATCCTTAAGTAGGAAGAATGAGTTTCTACATGAAACAAGAAAACTTCTAAATCTAACAAGCTAAAAATGATTATAATTATAATTTTCATCTCTTTCAATTTTAATCACTTTATAATCCGCCACTTTATGACCAAAGTTATGGCATGTATAAAAGTTACTACAAAATATCTTTGGTTACCTAAGGTAGTGCATTTGTTGAGTTCAAGTAGATTTATTCATAATTTTTCTACTAGCTTGTTGGTGAATAGAACCATGTTGAAGTGCTTTGGTATTAACATAATTACTACCTCTTATCTGATATTTATTCTTTGTCACCTTTTCATCCTTACCAATTCTTCATATAATTGAATATGTATAGCTTTGAGGGTCCTTGCTCCCTGGGGACCTGGAATTCGATTTTCCTTTAGAAGTATATTGAGATTATCTATACCTTAGACTAGCTTTCCTTGTTTATAGTTTCTGCAAACTAAGGAGATCATCCAATGCTTATGACCCCTTATTAAACCTGAAGGGGGTTTAAATCCATGTTGGACTTAAGCTTTATGATATTTGATCTCAGAGATACAACTTTTTCATCCAACTCTTGGAAATTATTTTCCCACTCGACTACCTAATTCATAGAAATCTCCTCTTTTCTCATGGTTTCTACAAGATGAGTTTTTAGAGAAATGATAACTTCATCATATGCATCCAAATTAACAATTCCTTTCCTTCTTGCTATTTCTAGCTTCAAGGCTTCATTTTCATCCTATATTTTATCATGAATTTTTTGTTTGTCCTTTAATTATTGAACTAGAATGTATTTAAGCTTAAGAGTTTCTTCTAGTTTTACCTTTTGACAGTTATGATCTTCATTATCATAATTATATATGCCTTCTTCTGTTAGGAAACCAACTCACAAAAAGATATAAAAGATAGATCAATGCCTTAGAATTCAGCCTCTTCGAGAGGGAAACCTCCTTTACATTACACAAATGAACAATTCTTGGATGATTCAAATGACTAAACCTCCCTTCTATATATAGGAGTGTAAGGGGTCACAATATAATCAAGTCGACATAACAGTAATAACATAAGGACACAAAAATAACAATAGTGGGTTTCTATGGGGCATAACAATAACAATATGGGGACAATAGGGGCACAATAATAAAAATAAGGGATACAATGACAATAGTAATGGGGGAATCACTAGTATTATATGGGCCTAACATGCCCATGTCCTTCCGAAAAGCATTGTCCTCAACGATTGAGTAGTTCTAGATGCTTCTGTATAAAATTATCATCCTCCCATGTCGAATCTTCAACAGATAAGTTCTTCCACTTGATGAGATACTCCGAAATTGATCGATTTTGTAGCTATCAATTTCTTGTTTCTGTGACTCCTTCTAGTTCCAATATTTTTTTTCCTTCATTGTGAAGTTCTAGAAATATTGTTTGAACTTGGATCTTATCACCTATAACCTTATTTAAACATGAAACATGGAAAACTGGGTGCACTCAGGAAGCTACAAGAAGCTCCAATTTGTATGGCATAGTACCAATCTTTTGCAACACCTTGTACAGACCATAATACTTTGGTGATAACTTATTATCCTTCTTACCTTGCTTGAGGGATACTTGTTTATATGGTTGTATTCATATGAATACCCTGTCACCTACATCAAAACTTCTTTCGTTGCGATGTTGATCTGCCTGTTGTTTCATTCTATTTTGCGCCAACGTGAGGTTATCCTTTAAGAGTTGGAGAACTTGTTGTTGATCCTCGATGTGATGTTCCACTACTTGAACCTTAGAATTTTCTCTTAAATATGATGTGATGGATGGTAGATGATATCCATAAAGTGCCATAAATGGGGTCATTTTTGCTACAGTATGGAAGGAAGCATTATACCACCATTCAACCAGAGGCAACCATTTTACCCGTTGTGTCTATTTATCAGATACAAAGCAATGAAGATATCCTTCCCAACATTTGTTTACTATCTCAATTTTCCCATCAAATTGAGGATAATAAGATGAGCTATGAGCTACCTGAGTACTGAGGCAAGAAAATAATTTTGTCCAAAAATTTCCAGTGAAAATGGGAACTCTGTCACTTACAATAATCTTTGGGTTTCCATGTATTTTTTGAATTGTTTTCATAAATGCAGTAGAAACTGTACTGGCTTTAAATGGATGTGATAATGCACAAAAGTGTGCATACTTGGTAAGTCTGTCAACTACCACCATGATGACACTCTTTCCCTCAGACGTGGGTAAACCTGTGATAAAATCCATTGAAACCTCCTCCCAACGTTGGCTTGGAATGGATAAAGGTTGTAATAGACCTGGTGTCTTAATTGTTTCAACTTTATTTTGGTGGCAAACCAAACATTCCGCCACAAACTTTTGAATATATGATTTAAGGCCATCCCAAAAAAATTCCTTCTTAACCCTGTGGTAAGTTTTTTAAAATCCTAAGTGCCCTCCTAAGGGAGAAGTATGCAATTCCACAAGAATGTTTTGTTTGAGATGGTAATTCTTACATAGGTATAAGCGATCATTGTACCATAACGAATCATTTTTCCAGCTAAATGTATCAAATGTATTCGGATCTTGTTGTAACTTTTGAATGAGTGCCCACACTTCTTCATCATTATTCCATTCCTCCCTTGCTTCATTTATCAAATCTATTTGGATAATAGAAATGGCACACAACAATGCTTCCACATCCTCATCCTTTCTTGAGAGTGCATCTGCCACAAAATTTGTCTTCCCTTTTCTGTAGATGATTTCAAAGTCATAACCCAACATCTTTGTAACCCATTTTGTTTCTCTTCAGAGGAAAATCTTTGTTCTAAAAAGTATTTAATGCTATCATGATCCATTTTTACCTTAAAATGTCTTCCCATTAGGTAGGGTCACCATTTCTTAAGTGCATGTAGTATTGCCAACATTTCCTTCTCACAAATAGCTTTGTGTAAATACTTTCCATTGATTGGATGACTTTCGAAAGAAATGAGTCTTTCATCTTGCATTAAAACAACACCAATTCATTTCCTGAAGCATCACATTCCATAATAAAGGTTTTTGTGAAGTCCGGTGTAGCTAAGACCAGTGCTTGGCACATTGCCTCTTTAAGATGTTAAAAGGCCTTTGTTACTTCTGGAGTCCATGAAAATGCATCTTTCTTCAATAATGTTGTTAGAGGTGTTGCTATTCTCCCATAATTCTTAACAAACTTGTGAATAAACCTGTCAACCTGAGAAATCTTCGTAGATCTTATGGATTGGGATTTTCCATTCCTTTATGGCTTTAATTTATTAGGCTACCTTAACACCTTCATGGATACAATATGACTTAGATTTCCATCCTCTTGTACTCCAAAAAACATTTGGAGCTTGCATATAATTGTTTCTCCTCAATAGTTTGATCACCCTGTCAACATGTTCAACTATGATCCTTCCAAGACTTGTGTAGATTCGTATATCATCAAAAAATACTTAACACCAATTTTCTTAGGAGGGGTTTGAAATGTAATTCATCAAACTTGAAATGTAGAAGGTGCATTGGTAAGGCCAAAAGGCATGACCAAAAATTCATAATGACCCTCATGTGTTCTAAATGTTGCTTTTGGAATGTCTTCAATCTTCATTCTAATTTGATGATATCTTGAACGAAGGTCCAACTTGGTGAAGTAAATTGATCCATGCAATTCATCCAACAATTCATCAATGACAACAATGGGAAATTTATCTTTGATAGTGAGCTTGTTGTCTTCCCTATAATCCAGACACATGCACCATGATCCATCCTTTTTGTGCACCAATACTACTAGAGCAAAGAAAGAACTTTGACCAACCTCTAGCATTTCTGCAACCATATGTTTAATTTCACTCTTTTGGGCATAGGGATATCTATACAGCCTGATTTTTGGAGGAACCCTTCCTGGAATCAAATGAATAGCATGATCATGATCATGATTAGGTAGGAGACATTCGGGAGTCTCAAATACCTTGGAATGATTGTCCAAGACTTTTTTCAGATATGGAGAAGTAGATGACTTCGATGTCGGAACCTCTAGTGAACATAATTGTGCAATTACACCTCGTTGTTCCTTTTTTAGAAGCGTTGTCATACTGTTAGAGCTGATTATTTTTCCCAGTTTCCCTGCAATATCCCTTAATTCAACTTCCTTTCCTTCCACACAAAATTTCATGAAAAGTTCTTGAAAATTAAAAGCTATTGTACCCAAGGATTGTAGCCATTGGACTCCTAGTACAACATCAGTACCACCCATTGGAATGGAAAGCATTGGGCTATTCAGTACATATTCTCCCATGGATAGCTTGATATTATGGCACTTCCCAAAGAAAATTATGGTTCCTCCACTTGTAACCATCACTTGACACTCTGGTGCTAGATATAGGAAGCAATTTAATTCCTTTGCTATCTTACAATGAATAAAATTATGGGTACTTCCCAAATCAATCAACACTATTACCTTTTTCTTCTTGATATATCATTCTATATTGATAGTTTTAGGAGTGCTAATTCCAGCCAATGCATTACAACATATGGTCGGATAAATTTCTTCTTTATCTAGGGTTTGTTCCTGGAGTATATCCTCTTCTTTTGACATTTCTTGATCCTTTTCTTCCTCCTCTTTGTAATCTATGTAGAATAATTTCTTCTCAGCACACTTATGACCTTTAGTGTATTTTTTATCACAACTATAACAAAGATATTTTGCTCTATTTTATTCCAATTATTGTGGTGTCAACCTTGTAGGTTGTGGAAGGATAGGGACAACAACACTTCCATCTTTATATTTTTGAGTGCTAGGCTTCCTGGTTGCCATAATTTTGCTTTCCATTTTTCTTGCTAACCTGAATGCCTTCTCCAATGAATTAGGTTCCCAAAGGAAAACCTTATGTTGGATATTATCCTTTAAAGTCCTTATGAACACATCAATCCTATGCTCCTATGGAATATCTCTTACCCTTATGTTCAATTTTTGGAAGTCCTAAATGTGCTCCCTCATTGAACCCTTTTGTTTGAGATTTATCAATTTGCTAAAAAAGTTGTTGCTTTTTGTATCCTCATAATGTGCTATCATTTCTTCCATAAAAATTTCCCAAGTGACAATTTGTTTATGAGAGAAAAGCCATCGATACCATACAAACTGATTTGGTTCCAAATAAAAAGTTGTAATACGTACCTTTTGTGTGTTTTGAACATTATGGAGATTGAAAAATTGCTCCATCTGTTGTATCCATGTTCCAAGATCCTTGCGATCAAACTTCCTCATAACAATTTTTGGAAGATGGTAGGTCTTCAATCCAACATTAGAGTCTATGAAATCATGATTAACATTTCTTTTGTTCTCATCATGAGTTTCCTTTATTACCCTTTCACCATTAGTGACCATTTCTTGTAGCAACTTATTTAGATTTATCTTCCATTCTTTCATCTTATCATCCATGCCATTCATCTTAGCTTCCATGCCATCTATCTTAACTTGCATGCCATTCATATTAGCTTCCACACCATTCATATTGGCTTTGTTCACCTTTAGTGAGAGTGAAATTTGTTGTACTTGGTCTTGTAATTTTAATATATCATGTTGCATTTCTTCCTCTTCTTCACGAGTCATGCTAGAGTTTTCATGTTGCTTACTAGCTGTTTCCATTTTCTTTCTTCGGGCCATTAATTAATGCTAATAATTCTTCACTATTCCCTTTGAACTCCTTCAAACTAATTTTTCAAGCCAATCTTATGCAAAATTTAAAAAAAACTACACACCTTTTTTCTTCACTTTGTAAGAGCTCGATATTGAATCTATTGTATCTCTGTAACTGTGGATCGCGAATATTTGAAATATCATCCTGCAGTAACCCTTTGAGTCATATTTCTAACCCCACAAGTCTGATAAAGATTGGATTCTCCAAGGAAATGTTATGCCAAATCTCCCACGGTGACCTGATTATAGCTAGTTCAGTAGAGCGAACTTATACGATGTGCCACATGTCCTATTTCAACCTTAATACCTGAAACTGATACACAAAAAACTATAGGCCGTCCTCATTCTAAAACTTATTATGAAATTTCAATATGATGTCAAAACAAAAGTTATGACGATTTTCCCCAAGTCACTTGTTTGGAATGTAATTCGGGAGTATGCAAAAATCCTAACTTCCTCAGATCATATCTCCGCAAATGTAGCGAGACAAGCTCTGAAATTCGGATCTGACATTCAAAACAAGTTCCACTCAAATGGGTTTGTTTTGGAGCTTCTGAAACATCGCAGAAAATGTTTTAGAGTGAAAATGCCACGATGACCTGTTTGGAGCAGCGAAACCCTAGAATCCAAAGCTCTGACACCAAATGTTAGGAAACCAGCTGACACAAAGATAGAAAAGATAAATCAACACCTTATAATTCAGCCTCTTCAAGGGGGCAACCTCCTTTACATTACACAAATGAGCAATTCTTGGATGACTCAAATGACTAAAACTCCCTTCTATATATAGGAGTCTAAGGGGTCACAATATAAATAAGCCAACATAACAGTAATAACATAAGGGCACAAAAATATCAATAGTGGGTTTCTATGGGGCATACTAATAACAATATGGGGACAATAGGGGCACAATAATAAAAATAAGGGATACAATGACAATAGTAATGGGGGAATCACTAGTATTATAGGGGCCTAACATCTTCAGCTCTCAAAAGTTTCTCTTTCAACAACTTGTTCTTCTTCCTGGTCTTCTTCAACTCCTCTAGTGCACTAACTAGCTCTACTTCAATATCCACCACTCCTTAAGATTCTAATTTCAAGGATAAATATTGAAAGAATAGTTGCTGACCTATAATTTCTGAAACAATGTAGAGACAATAAGATCATACCTCCATATCTATTTTGGTCAGTCAATCCTTCTCTCAATCCATCACTCATTTTATGTCTTGATGATGGATCCCCTTTAGGGTTCAAAACATTGTCATAATGAACATAATACTGTGGATAATCCGAATCATATTTTTCCAAAAAAATACCACAAAAGCTTAAAGTCTAACATAACTTCCCTGTATGGAAGGGATACACGGAATGAGATCTGTTCTCTTGAAATTTCAAGGATAAAGATTGAAAGAAGAGCTAACGGCCTGAAATTTCTGAAACAGTGTAGAGACAATAACATCATACCTCCATATCTATTTTGGTTGGTCAATTCTTCTCTCTATATTTCACTCATTTTCTGCCCTAATGACGGATCCACTTTGGGGTTCGAAACATCGACATAATGAACATAGTACTGTGGATAATCCGAATCATATTTTTACAAAAAATGACCACATAAGCTTAAAGTCTAACATAACTTCCCTATATGAAGGGGATACATGGATTGAGATCTATTCTCTCAAAATTTCAAGGATAAAGATTGAAAGAAGAGTTGCTGACTTGCAATTTCTGAAACAGTGTAGAGACAGTAAGATCATACCTCCATATATGTTCTGGTCGGTCAATTCTTCTCTCAATCTATCACTCATTTTCTGTCTTGATGATGGATCCCCTTTGGGGTTCGAAACATCAACATAATGAACATAGTACTGTGGATAATCCAAAACATATTTTTCCAAAAAATGACCACAGAAGCTTAATGTCTAAGATTTTAATTTGTCATCAAACTTAGCCTCAAATTTGAACACCATGAGTTTGCATTCCTCTTTTTCTCCCTTAAATGATTCTTCACTGCTTACCTCAAATGTCACATTGTCATCTTTAGAGTAAAACCTCATTTTCTTTGGAGTCTTCTAATTCTTATATTTATAAGCTTTTCCTTCACTCTTCTTTTAATTCTCCTTCTCTTGCTTCTCAACTTCATATGGGAATTTAGAAGAAAAATGTCCTACTCTACCACATTCAAAACATTTAAATGGTAGCTTACCTTTGTACATTCCTAATACTCTTTTGAGTTTTCTTACAAAATGAGTTATATCCTCATCTGAATCACCAGTAGAGAAATCTTTATGTATTTTTTTCTCTTTTGGATATTTTTTACCTTTAAATGTTTCTTCCTTTGGTTTTGACTTCTCTTCTGCAATTCTCATCTCATAAACAATGAGAGTTCCATGTAGTTGTTCCATAGTTAGATTATTTAACCTTATCATCTCCTCCATGGATAATATCTTGGCATTAAATATCATTGGAAGTGATCTTAAAACCTTTCGGACAACTACCTCATTTTTAATGTCTTCACCAAGTCTTATAATCATATTGGTTACTTAATCAACTCTATGAAAGTATTCAATAATTCTTTCTTTGTCATTCATCCTAAGACTCTCAAATATCATTATATAGGTTTAGAGTTTAGATTTCTTTAACTTTTCATATCCTTCATAGTCTTTCTTGAGCTTGTCCCAAGATTCCTTAGCTTATTTGCAATGTGTCACCTTTATGAACTCTGATTGGTTAAGAGTAACTAAAATTGTGTTATTGGCTTTGCATTAATGTTGTATGTTCTCCTTTCATTAGGATTTGTAGGTGGATTTGTTGGAACAATGTATCCAGATTCTACTCCAGCCCATGCATCCACTCCAAGAGACATGATGTATGATTCCATTCTAACTCTCCATAATTCATAATTGACACCATCAAAGTTTGGTACTTTGCTTGACTATGCATCATGACTTTCCTGAATAGCCATAATTCCCTGTGGATCTACTTTTCAACGCTTAATTTTTCCTGAAGGAACCTGCTCTAATACCAATTGATGGGAATTATGCATTACTGAGAGGGAGGGGTGAATCAGTAATTCTATTTTTTTTAAACAAACATCACACAATAAAATCAATTCACAAGTGTATATATTGATTTTAACATGGAAACCCTTCATGAAGAAAAACCACCAAATCTTGTTTTTATTATGATGTAAATTAAAAGCACCCACTCTATTTACAACAAGTATTTTTGTGACAACCCACTCACAAGAAGCACCAAACCCCTCATATCAACAAGAAACAACTTTCTTAGAGGCACCAATTTCATATTTGTATAGGAACTAGAGCAAGTTAGATCCACTCTTTAATGGTATTTTCAAACTAATACATCCTACAATGTTCTTTAATTTAATTTACACTTTTTATTATTACTCACACACGACCACTAAGCTTACACAACTCACATATGCCCTGACAGGCTCTTCACTCTTCTGTAGGTACACACACATATTAAATATACATCAATTTATTTATGCAACTTACTCACTATGAGATTCTATTGATTCCAATTTGCGTCCACAACACTTTGATCTCTTACTCCAACACTGTCACACTCTTCACCTCTCCATTCTTATTGTTCTACTTCTCATTCTTTTTATTCCAATTGTGAACCTATTGAGAATAGGTATTTTATTAAGTTGTACTTCAACTACAGGATGTACCATTGTTCAATCCATTTGCATTTCATTGTAGATATCTCTCTCTGTGACATTGTTCCTCTACATTGGAGCTCATTATTTAATTCCACCAAATGTTTGTTTCAATTAAAGCTTCTCAATCTTTAGTTGTGATTGCACTAGCTAGAAGACTCCATATTTTGCTACGATTTCTACTGGTGGGTATGCAACATTTCATCAACAAATTAGATCTCACATTTTGTACCATCCTTCTCTTTCTACCTGTGCAAAAAAATCCTTTAATTTATAGCAAGTTCTAGCACCAATTTCTCAACTTTCTATACTTCTTTAGAACTTGAGCTCCTTTTTCATATGACCATAGTTGTGACCAAGGATTTAGTCATAAAGATGCTCAAAATCTAAGTCATGTTCAGGAATTACTTGGTGTTTCACCCAAGAGGTCCATCCTTGAATATCGAACAATTAAATAATTGAATAACCCATGTGTTCAAGCCCATTGTCTAGCTTCAATAGAATTCTGAAAATTCTAAAAAAAGGAAACTATCTAGAAGCATTTCCTACTGAAAAAACTCCCCATGCAATGTCATGTCATCAATTGATGACAATACTATTTTCATGGGAACATCATCATGCCACTTGGAACTCTTCAAGAGCTTCCATTCATCACATGGATTTGGCACATTTTTCCATCCAAAAACTCTAAATCTACTTGCCATGTGTCTCTTCCACATGATGCCACATCATCAACTTGTACAAGTTAGCACCACCCAAGTGAACACTGAACACGTCATTCCTCCAAGTCGTCATTTTGTATGGATAGGAAAATTTTAGGTTTGGACCTTTCATTATGATCACATTTGAGCAGAATGTACCAAGCTGTCGAGCTCTCGAACAACCGACTAACCAGAATATATTGTTTAGCTCAAACAAAGGAAGTGTTTTAAACTAATGACAAACCTTAATACCCAAAATTTTGAACAACTAAACTTATGCAAACAACTAAAGTAACATGTTGCCGGTACGACAATGACCCTCCAAAATTTTTTCCTCATTCTATTTTGGAGCCTACATATGTTTTCACGAGTTGTTGCTCTTATCTATTTTTTATTGTCTTGTCATTTGTTCATGTTTTCCTAAGTGTGATCTATCTTTTCAAAACCTCTAATGTTTCTTTTCCTCCTAGATCAAAGTTTTCTAAGTGTTGTTTTCTCATCTTTTCGAAGTTATCGTGTCGCCTTTCTAAAGACAGAAAAAGTACTATGTTTTCTTCAACTTAGCCAAACTCTCTTGACTCAACATGCACATCACACAAAAGCAAGAAAGCTCACTTTTCTTCCTTAAGAAAGAGAGAACTTTCCAAATTTAGTGACTACACATGCCTTGTTAGAAATATTTGCACCCACTTAGGCCAAAGTGCACTTCCATTTCCTAGTAGAGTGTACTTCTTACAGTTGATCGCACTCCTCACTTTTAGTTGAGTGCACTCCTTGCCCAAAGTGAGTGTGCACTCCTTGTCAACAACAAGTACACACTCATTTCTAGCAGGTGCACACTGCTTTTCTCTAGCAAGTGCACACTCCCTATCCTTCACACATGCACACCCGTTGTTTGCATGTTGAGCACACTCCTAGAAAATAGGGATCCTCTCCCACCAAACTCACCTAACTCAGTGACCAAGAGACAAGTGGCAAGCATGAATTCAAACTTTATCTTTCCTTGCATGTATTTTTCCTTTATAGTTAGCCCAAATCATTGTTCATTCTCACAATCACTATTCACTTTGAGTTGAGCGCATTCTCTCTTTGTAGGAAGTCTTTCTCCACTCTTGGTCTCAAGTGTACTGGTTCTTGGTAATTTTCATAAAGTGCTAATTTTATTTTATTTTTTCCCTTTTGGTGTTTCTTTTTCTTTCCTTAGTGGCGTTGTGATACAATTTTTCATATTAAGTATCATTTTAATCTATTCTCGCTCCTACAAGTGTCATCTTGTTGTTGCATGTGGAATTTCTAATGATGCTTCACATTCTATGACCTTTCACCTTATATTCATGATTGCGATAGGAATTATGAATACCTGCATCTTGTTTCTCTCACTTGTACTATGTTATTAACTAACTATTGATCATCTCTTAGCCATTTTTGATCTTATCCCTCTCTCGTTGAACAATTTGCACTTGCAAGAAACAAGCATCCACTCTTGTTCAGTATAATTGTGATATGCACCTAGATGAGATGAAGTCTTCCTTTATAGCACATGGCACACTTTTAGTCCATAGTGAGGCATCCCTTTCGAGCTGCAACTATGACATATGGCCTTGTCGAGCCTCCCTAGCAAACTATACACTTTTAGTTAGCAGTGTGCTTCACCCTCACTACAACGAAGACCTACACCCAATAGAAGCCCCTCTCTCACAAGTGTGCACCACACAGTTCTAACCTCCATTATTGACTCCTTTTGGCACTGTGATCCTGACTTGCACACTACTTGGTCCTCTCCCTTTCCTTGGCATAGTGCCCATTTACACTAGCTAGTGAAGCAACCTAGTCTCATAATTCTATGCTTGTGCTCTAAGCTTGTGCAACCATTCCATTGTATTTTTCATAGTGTTTGGACCATGATTACACCTTCATTCCAAGCCAATGATGTATGTCCATCTTTTTGCAAGTAATAAATCATGTAAAGTGGGGTGTTGTGTTCATTATAAGATTTTTTTAGCCTAGGAAGATGTGTCATTGGAACTCTTTTACCTAACCCTATGTCTATGCAAAATTTCACTTAGTGATCTGACCTATAGAAAAAAATCAGGTGACGATATGTAATGTTTTCGTAGTGTGGTACTATGAAATGCTTTTGTAGCACTTTTCGAAAAAAATTCAAAACTTGATTTCTGACCTCATAAATTATCGTTTTTTAGAACTCAAGTCATGGTTTGTCAAATAATGACCCTCCTCCTGCATGATGTGACATTTTCTAGCATTTTTTAGCCCATTTGAGTCATTTAAAAAGAAACCCCTAGTTTTCCATGTTTTGCTTAAAAAACAATTTTCCACCAAACATAGTTTTGTTGTTTTCTAGTGTAGAAAGAGTGATAATTGTCTCCAATCCTTTGTTAGGGTTTTTCAAGGTCAATCAAGGTGTTTTAGTTCTTGTAGCTTGAAAAAATGGGTCATTCTGGTCATGTGAAGAGGTTCAAACTTGATGGCATGTACATAGAAGTGTACCTTGAAATGCATGATACTTTTAGAAGTGCAGGTTGGGAACCAATGTTTCAAAGTTTTAATGGGTACAAACTTAGTTGATGCCATGATTGATTCTTCTCTTTCGATGGAGATAAAACAAGAATTAGGAAATTATAGTTCCTTGTAAAAAAAGAGTTGTTTGATTCCTAAAGAAAGAAGTTTTCTAGTAGAAGGCGAAAGGTGGTTCAAGAAGCAAAGGTTTTTGAATGGGGATTTAAATTTCTTCATGAAAGAAGACTCCTAAAATCAAGACGGGGATGCAAGGGTCCTCCAAATCAAACTGAAACCTCCATGGGCTATTGCACTTAGAACTGTCCATATTTTCTTCACTCGTGAAGGTAGGTATTCCAAATATTACCTATATCACATGAGGTTTCTTTTTCATTTACCAAGTTTTAGGAAGATTAATTTGCCATACTTCCTACATCAAAATTTGTTGAAAATGTGCACTAAGGAAAGGAAAAGATATGAATTACAAGATCATGATATTTGTCATCACAATCTCATTAATAATTTATATACCCATTAGTTGAATAAGAAAGTGGAATAATTAAGGTAAATGAGACAAAGGAACCCAAACCCACCTATACCTAGAAGATCAAGAAGAGGCCAAAAAATAGTTCCTTCTGAGACTGTAGCCTAGGAAACCAAAGGATAATCTAGCCAAACCCAAGATGAAACACATTAGCAGGTCCCTGTAAATATACCAGAGTTTGAGGTTTATTCAGGAAGGACTGGAAGCCAAAGACACCAATAGAGAATTTTGATAAATGAGGAAAAAACAAAACAGGTAATCTCAAAGAGAAAAAAAGGTAAACAGAAAGTTGAAATAGAGGATGAGGAAGTTGAGATAGAGGTTAGGGTTTAGGGAAAAAGACCTCACACTCGACCTACTAACAAGCTGAGGTTGAATTTAAATGCTACAATGAATCCTAAGTACAAAGAAGTATTCATCATCCTTGGTGAAGAAGAAAAAATAGAGTAGACTACAAAGAGTAGAAAAAGATAGAGAAAAACAGAGTATGTTGAGAAGAACAAAGGCAAAACTCTAAAAACTGATAAAAGCCCACAAAATCTAACCAGGAGCATGACAATGAGTCAAGATAAGTTGGACATCCTTGCTCAGGTTGCAGAGGACATAGGGAAGTGATCAATTGACTCCAGGGTTAGAGTATAGTTTAAACCCCATATTTTGTTACAGTAAACCAGAATTTTGTTGCACCAAACCCTAATAGATATTTAAAATTTTGGTTTACCCATGGTTAATCATCAAGCAGTAATTATTTTGAGTATACTGTGGTAAGATATCAAAAAATTTTGTGACCTCAGAAGTATGAGTCAACGTGAGGAAGGCAAGCAATAAAGAAGGCAGATAGTTACATAGTTTTTGGCATCATTTCGAGGTTCATGCATAAGTTGGCTACAAGGAAGGGATATGCTTTTAGGTTCAAATATCAAGCAAGTAAAGCAATGTACCATTCCATATACTATATTGTAGTAGAGAGCTCATTGTTTTTCCAAGACACTGGTAGTAGGAGTGTATAGTATCCTTGTACTATGTTCTCACTAGGGATTATGTATCAGATTAGTGATCTGAATAGCTTTGAGGATACAATTTCTATGGTTTTTATAAATTAAACTCTAAAATATTATGTAAATATTTTGTAGTCACTTTTACCATACTTCAAGGAGGTATACTCTATTGTATATTCTATATATTTCATCAAGAATATGAAGAAAGGGTTGGTTTTCTGGAAAACACAATCACTACCTGTGTATCTTTAAATGATTTTATTTCATTTTCCAAGATCAGTAGATTCTAACCAATGATACAAAGATCCATGGGATAGTTAGTTTTAGTATGTATATCTGTGTCTTTTCAGTTTATCCTTTAATAATCTCATGAATGTATTCCTTCTGAATTTTTGGAAAAGATAAATTAGTTCAGAATTCATCTCTTCTTTTGATGCTTTAAGTTAAGCTTTCCAAAGCTTTCCATATTTATCTTATAAATCCACCTTAGGCTTCATTGTGCATGCACTATAACAGTGGAGTGTTCTTATTTTTATTCATCCATCTCCAACAATTGTCAAAGGTCTAGGATATTCTATCCACCTTGCCTTTATTGATATTGATTAGACAGCTAGTTATCTTGGTAAACCTATATAAACCTAGCTATTTGACTCCATCACCCAATGAGCTATTGATTTCAAGCCCAATCACACACTACATCAACATAACCTATCTAAATATCTATCCAGAGTATAAAAGTAAGAGAGATCCCTCTTTGGATTGAAGGGGCTAGCCTTCAATCTACAAGTTGGAGTGAAAAGGCTACCTTGGGAAATTTATCCTGCAACTAAGAGAAAAATTTCTAAGTGCTAACACATAGTCTGCATGTGATAGTTGGATATTTCCAAGAACTAATTTTTGTTTGTCGTGAGTGATCTTCCACTTGTAGGTGATCTATATATAGGATACATTAGCCTCTCGTCATCTACCTAGACAATGCCTCCTACCACTCGACATGATACATCAAAAGAAACTTTAGGAAATAGTACTAAGGGAGCAATGGAATTTTCTAAGACAAATGTACCCACCTTATCAGACATATAATTCTTCACTAATAAATCTATTGAAGTGTCATGGTAGGATATAAAACATGCATTCAAAAGGAATTCCTATAAAACCTAGAAGACAAGGAAGTATATATAAACATCAAGAGGTCAAAAATGCATAGAGTAGCATGCAAATTTCTAGTACTACCTTGTGTAGAATCTATTGACTGGATCTTGCTACATATGGATAGCAAGAATCTGGTTCTCAGTAGTGAGAGTAGAAAGGAGATTTCCACCTATCATCCACATGATATACATTCCTATTATAAGATGGTAACTCCCAGGGAGTATTTGAATACACATTTCTATGCAACTTGGGCTAACTTGAAGCCCAACAAGATTATGAATTCATGGTGGAAATAGCCTAAAATGTTTCACGAAAATCAAAGTGTATTTTACAAGACTAAGTCTTTGAGAAAAGTCTATTAGTATCTTATACTAGTGTGTTCCAAATTGCATGGGTGGAGGAATGAAAAATATTTTGAGGAGAGATGGATTTATTTGATCAACATGGTTGTTTATGGAGGATAGATATTCAACTGGGCTGACATCCTCTCTCACCAACTATAGATCATTGTACAACAAGCTACGATAGCTTTACAAGCCAAATAGTCACCATAATTGTATATGTCTTCTTATCTGCTAAATGGAATTTTGGCTCGTTATGCATTCATAGGGATGAAATGGAATTCGACCCCTCAATAGAAGTTACATGTCTATTTTCATTGCAGACCTTTTTCATAGGAGTATATACAAAATTGGTCGATAAATTTTTTGTAATTTGATATCAAATTATTTTTTAGAAGAAACCTCTCTAAATGATAGATCATGTGAAGGAGTCACTCTATGAGATTTTATATTTAGTTTCCTCAACATAAGGCACATATATCAGATTTTTCAGGTGCCAAACTACCCCTCACCTTATACCAAAGTATGTGACCAACAAGGTGGTCCTGTAGAAGGCTTCTTATCAGTTGAACATAGGTTTGTTTGCACAGATCCGAAGGAAGAATATGTCTCCTTGGACCTCTTTCCCTTTACACATTGGATCATATGAGATCAAGAACCATGAGATGGCTAAAACTAAAATTTAATAACCAAAGTGCCTTTGCTTTATAGTAATGAGCTTTCATAGATATGATCCTAGAAATGTTTGCATATAAAATTCTATCATGATATGTTACATATGGTCATATATATCTATGAAATTTATAGAAGATGAGAAGATTAATAATTGGTACAATGCATTGAGGAGGAATCAACCAAGAGATGAGGTACAACCATCCCATACTATATAAGTATCAGATGCACAGATGAAGGAGATTCAACAAGAAATAATTGTTCCATCTAATACTACATCATAAAAGAAGAGGCCAAAGTGTCATCCAGTAGCAAAGAGAAATAGAAAGTTTAAGGCATATCCTCTTTGTAAAAGCTGCAATAGAAGCAGAGTAGTAAAGAAATCAAAGAGAAGAAGAAAGGAAAAAAGAAGAAGAAGAGAAGCAGAAAGAGTAGGAGCACAAAAGAGAGGAGGAGAACAAACAAAATGAGGAACAAGAAATAAAGAAGCAAGATGACTTGCTGAAGAAAAGGGAAGAATTAAGGAAGAGAAAAGCAGAGGAGCTATAATGAAAGCAGTTGGAGGAAGCAGAGATGACAAAGGAAATTGAAGAAGAAGTTTCACAGGAAAGGGAGGAAGAACTAATGGCCAGTGACCTAGAAGCATAACTAGAAGAGGGGGAATACATTGAATCAATTGTAGATGAGCCAAATATTTAGTCAGAACCTCCTCTCATTGGTGGTTATCTCCCATTCAGTGAAATGGGTGTTGTTCCTCCACCTTAGGATAGGGTCATGGATATATCAAACTTCACATTCAACCTTCTAAAGAAGAGGATTGTACAAGAGAGGTGAAGGTACTATCCTCATGACCTTGCTCATTCTATATCCATAAGCACATAGAAGGTTATAGTATCCAATAATAGAAGGAATCCTTGAGCAGTCGTTGCATGAAATGTGGGATTTGTGATAGTAGTGTAGGATAATATAAAATATCTTTTGAGTTAGAATGAACAACTCCAAAAAGAGCTGACTGTCGTGAAGTAGCATGTTGATATCTTGTTTCTAAAAATGAAAGGTTGTATTCTACCAGTATTAGCATGGCAGAACTGCAGCCTTCCATACTTGAGAATATCAAACCAAGGAAGAATACTATGAAGCACCTTTACAATGACATGATCCTCTTGCATGAAGTGATGGTGGCCCTAGTAGAAATCCATAAAAAAATATCAAGAAATCTTGAAGGTTTTTATGGTTCCATGCATAGTTGTAGTTCTAATGTAGGACTAGAGCATCAAGTATCTTAACATTCCTAAGCGGTTGGTCAAGAAGGATAGATTAACAGCCGAGGTGGATAGGGAAGAGTTAAGGCTACACACTTAAAATTGTAACCAACTTGGTGAATAGGTGACCAACACTATATCTTCTTACGTTTGATTGCACAACAATTTAGAGTCCCTAGCACGAAATCACAAATACCTTCTATGGGCTCACTTAGAGAAATAAGGTGTAAAAATGTCATCATGTAGGAGTTGAAAATTTTATTGATCAGATTAGGAAAGAAAAAAATCAAGAAGGCTTGGAGGTGACCAAAAGTACCATTCTAGAGTATGCAACTAGGATGGCTAAAGTTCATATCAAGTTATTCATGTTGTGGAGTAGTGTAAAATTAAAATGCAAATCTATACTTTCAAATTCATTCAAGATGAAAATTTGGTACATTTCATATTTGCTAGCAAGATTCAAAGTTATTGTATTAGAGTTCAAAGCATGGCACTTTGTTTTCACTGCTACAACACCCTCCAAATTTTTGCAATATTTTTCATTTTGGAACCTACCTAATATCTTGCAGAGTGTCTCTTTGCATCATTGAGTGTCATTTTTTCATGTTATTATTGTGTTTCAAGTATCCTCATATAATCCTAAGTGTCATCAATTCATTTAGAACATCCACATTACATTTCATAGTGCAAGTATATTTACTAGTCACAAGATGACAGTTTTGGTCGCAGTTGCATATACTTTGTTGAATAAGCTTGGAGAGTGTTTGTGAGTTGGATTTTTAATGCACACCTTTTCATTATTTGGTCCTGTCTAAGTCACATTAATTATTTGATATGTTTCACACATGATTTCACCACAAACTCATTGATTTTTTCCATGTTTTTTCCTTTAGAATTAGAAAACATTTCAACTAACATGCCTTCCAAGTAAGGGAAATCACATAGCACACTCCTAAGGCTCTGTTATACCTTCTTCCCTATTTAGTTTGTGCCATCCACCCCTCCTTGGCTCATAGCACAATTTGAAGCAACAATCTCCCCTTCCCTATTCGAACTACATCCTTCCTAAGTATTCCTCTAATTTGGACACATGGTGCACCAAAAGTGAGCAAGGAGCCTCCATTCAGCCTTCAAATTGAAGCTTGCACCCAACTAGATGCATGGTGCACCATGAACCAATATTCAAGCCTTCCTTCCCTATTCATAATGTGCCCTACGCCCCCATCAACCCCTCACACTTAGTTGAGTGTATGGCACACAAAAAATCCTCATCTAGCCTTCCATGTCCCTTTGTAGTGTCCCCTATGCCATCTATCAAGTGTTCCCTCCTCAGTGGAGTTCACAAGGCATACTCGCACCTTAGTACCCAACCCTTGTCCCTTGACAATGCACCCTAAGCACATAAGCCTTCTTTCTCACCCCAAAGCACATTGTTAACACACAGGCACAAAATTTGAACGAAACATGATTAGAGTAGGATATTTTCAAGCTAATTTTTGTTTTCCATGAGTAAAATTTACTTATATGTGCTTCTACAATAGCATGGTCAGAGTGTATAAGGAGATTTGTCAAGAGAAGAAGTATGAGGAATCATTGAAGAATGAGCATACACATAGATCGACAAGTCAAGAACATTGAATCTCAATTATATAGGTGATCCAAAGAGTCTTTGTATGATCCTAAGACCCTTTGGAGGGTGAATAGCATCAATAATTGAAGATTTGCATCAAGAAACAAAGACTTGATTCCCATCATTGTCACCTCCCTAAATATACATGTCATAGGTCATTCTAAATCCAAGTCACTTGTACAGTGATGTGGAATTGATGATGTAATATTGTAATCATTATGTGGAAGCCCAAGAGTCATATATGGACAAAAGATTCACACGAAGAAGTCCAAGAGTGATTAGAATATCAAAAGTTTTATGGAAGTTTAAAGGTCATTTGGAAATTCAAAAGGTTGTAAATAAATCCTAAGGTCATTAGAAGTTAAAAGGTCATGTAGGAAGTCCAAGATTCATGTGGATATGAAGAGTCATGTGTCTAGTTATCAAAGAAGCCTCATTACTCAAGGAAAACACATTTAACCTTGGCTTCTCCCATAATGCATTAGAGAGATAGAGATTGCTCTTTTGGAGAGTAAGTTGTGGATCTAATGCTCCACTATTGGAGCTTGTGGTGTTCATTATACTCATATATCTTGTAATTTTTTCTTAATATTTGAAGCCTATTCAGCGAACACATTTTCTTGCATAGATCATGGATGTTTTGAGACTACTCTTTGAATGTTTGTGTTTTATGTTGGCATTACATGCATTGATGAAATTGAACTATTTCCATGGCTTTGGTGCTCATCCTGTTGAAAGTGTGTTGTGATGATATAATAATCATTGCATCAAAGTGAAATGTTACGCTTGATGATAAATGATTCTCTTCCATTTTTATGCATGTGTCTCTATTTGATTAGTACTATTACTTTTATTTTAAAGGCTCATTTTAATTTCCTTACAATAAAATCACCTTGATGCACTTACAATTGAACATTTCACAAGGCATACTCTCTTGCCCATTCAAAGGTAGATGCACACTACTCTCTTTTGTTGATTATTGAAGCTAAGGAAAATCTTTAAGTAAAATGGCAGTCAAGCCATTTTCTCGGATGAGACTCCTATTATCTGAGGTCTAATTGGGACTTCACATTTGGGAGATCCACTATATGTTGGTGGGATCTAGCACCATCAACATTCTAGAACTAGAAGGAGGGTCACCACCTTTTATGGCTAATAACTCATCACACATTAATCATTCATCTTTTGTTCAAGGAAGTAATATTTTTTGTTCCACCCCAACTCCTATTCCTGAAGTAAGAGGGACATATCAACCTGGTCCAAAGTTAGCTTATGAAGTTACCTACGACCAACTCTAGGAAATTCAACGTATCACCCTTCGGTTTGAAAATTTTATTGGTTTACTTCATGTCACTCATAGTCTTCCCCATCACCCTAGAATAAAAGAAATAACTCGTACTAATGTATTGGTTACATCAATAGAAAATTTGGTTTTTTCCACTCTTGAAGAGTTAGCATAGCCTTCACAAGAAATAGTTCAGCAAGAGTGACTTCCACCTATTAAAGAAGGGCACAAGGAATATCTTATTCTTTCAGACAAAGAACATTTGAGAGTTGATTTTGATTATAAAAAATATCTGAATACTGAAGGAGAAGACCCACCAGATTCAAAAAATAAGGAAGAAGAAGAAAATGAAGACATGGTTGGTTGTGACTTGGATTAGACAGTCCAAGGGCCACTTGCTCTTCCAGATAATCTTCATAGATTGCATAAACATCTGGAGAAGTTGTTATCAACATTCAATCTTGATAATAAGACTAAGACATAGGACAATATTGATGATTTTCACATGCATTTACACATGCTAGAAGTATGATGTGATGATTTTTCTTGTAGACTCTTCCCCTTCACTTTAGAAGGTAGAGTCAGAGTATGGTACCATAGTCTACATGTTAATTCATTCCGTGGTTGAAGTGAATTTAAAATATTTTTTGGAGAAATTTGTTGATGATAGAACTCTTTCCATGTTGTTAAAAGATCTTCATAATATTAAGATGGGGCAAAAGGAGAAAGTAAAATATTTCAATCAAAGATTATGTAGTGCCCCATTCTAGTTGACTGACAATGATATGTCATTAACATTTATTTAGCCCTAAGGCCCACACTTCTTTCTTTCAGGACCTCAGGTTGAGGATCCAGACATATGACTTTATTATTAGTGGTTGTGATGTTTATATATGTTCTCCATTGATATCATGATGAAGATAACATTAATGGTTATGTATGTATCTATTGGTATTATGATGATTTTATCATTAACGGTTATGCATGTTCTCTATTGGTATTATGATGATTGTAGCATTAATGGTTATGCATGTTCTCTATTGATACTATGATGATTGTACCATAAATGGTTATGTTTGGTCTCTATTGAATTTATGATGATGATAGCAGTAAAGGATATGCATGCTCCCTACTGATGTCATGATAATGATAGATTTGATGGATAGCTATGTTTCCATTAATGTTATGATGATGATAACCATGATGAATGTGCCCCCCATGTCACCTACTTGCATTATTTCTGGTTCACAAGGAGCAATGATGTGAATGACTAGGTGATGTTAATGATGCTATTATGACAATGACTAACACTGAGAAATCTTGTTACTGATGATTATTGAGTATGGTAGGAAACCATCAAAGGCACTCACATATGACGAGTTGATAACACCTGGTTTAATGAAAATTTATATTATTTTATCTTTGAAATTCTAAGTCAATTTTGAAACCTGCTATATATGTTTATCTATATTCTGATAATATGTTAGTGATTGCAGGCACATATTAGTTGCTTGGATGAATGACTCACATATGGATGATGGGGTTGTACAATTGGATGGAACTACATGGGAGGGGTGGGGCGATGTCCCTAATCTCACCCACTAGCACTCCCACCATGACTTGGGCTGGAAAGGTTGAAACACCTTCACCCTGAAGATCACGATGTCATGAGAGCAGGTCCCAAAGTTGGGTCGCTCATGAAAATTTTACTGGAGGGCATGCATCAACGTGGATTCCTTGATCCCTGATACCATTAGTCTCACTATAGCAGGCAACATAAGAGATGATAGTGGTCTTTGTCATTGCACCTATGCTTTCCCCTCGTAGCCACTGAATGCTTGAAGGACAAGTGGCGTGGCACCCTTGTAACTTCAAGGGAATTTCTTGAAGGGCATGACCAACTTGGCACCCTTGGCATCACAAATAAAATTTTAGGTGTGGCACCCTTGGAACTTCAAGGGAATTTCTTGAAGGGCACAACCAACTTGGCACCCTTGGCATCACAAATAAATTGTTAGGTGTGACACCCATAGAACTTCAAGGGAAGTTCTTGAAGGGCACGACCAAACTTGGTACCCTTGAAACCATTAAAATAAATAAATTAATAAATATAATCAAGATATGAAAACCAGGTAAATTTGCATCAAGGCTAAATGATATTAGAAATCGAGGTAATTAAATCAAGAATAAAACTTGGGTTAAGAGAATCCTAGGAAAAAATAAAATATTTTACCTTAAAAACTCTACCCTCCCTATGTTGGAAAATATTAGGTAGATAATGTAGTTCAATTAGGTAAAAAGGGGAAAGAGGGACATAAATGTAAGGATAATTAGTAATCCTAAAATACTTAAACCTAATTAAGGGAACGAGATGGTGAATTAAAATAAGATTAATAAATTAAATTTTAGAGAAATTTAGAGAACATCCATGTGACAACAACCAACATAAGAATATTCATCTAATAGATAACTTGAATTAAATTAGGGAATAGATAGGGGATCAAATCTTGAATTATCAATTGACTTTAGTAATGAACACAAATTAAGGATTAAAAAGGGGGATCAAGAGACAACTAGGAGAAGAAATAGGAATCTTGTTGAGGTGAGGAAAAAAATTAGTTTTAAATTAAAATTTAAGTAAATAATTTTTGAGACCCTTGATGAGAGAGTGACACATGGGTGGGTGAATAATCAAACTATTGAATTATAAAAAATAATTAACTATGCATGAAATGCCAAGTGTAACCTATGAGGACTCCTATAAAAGCAGGGGCAAGCCATGAGAGAAGGGACTTTTTCTTTACCCTATTTTTAGAAGGATGAGACTATGTCAGAGTAGTGACTACAAGCTATAGTGGGTTTGGTGAGGTAGAGGACTTTAGAGAGGGGACTCTTGAGCCAAGGAGTGCTCTCCTCTACCAGCTAATAAATTCCTCTATTGTAGAACCCCATTGCAGTTTGGGGATTTGCGAGGAAGGAGAGTACCCAAGGAGTAGGCTAGGAGGTCAACCGGTGGGTCATTGCATTTAGATCAAGCACATTGACATTCACACTCAGAGGTGACTGACAACAAATGAAGACAAGTAGTGACAAGTCAAATTTGAATTTTGCCTTCTGGTGAATGGTACCTATGTTGTATTATATTCTTTTATGACTTCTTTATGGTTTTAATTAAATATATGTAAATTAGATGATATGTTCAATGAAGTGAAATTCAAAGATGTGTTAAATAGTGCTTAATAAATTTGAATTCCCAATGCTATTCTCTTCTATTCTCTTTTGGTTGTATTTTTATTATGATTATAAAATAATAATAATATAGGGTTGGCTCCTACACTTGGTATCAGAGCCATGTTGAACCCTTGAGACCTATGGGACCATGCATGCATGACTAGTTTTGTTAAAATATCTTTTACATGAGCTGCCCAACAATTCTCGTGATCATTTTTGTAGCACCAAATCCAAGGATTGTCATGAAATAGATCCTTATATACTTTTATTGCATCAACAATCTACCATCAATATTATTATATGTAGCTTCTAGATAAGCATTTCCACAATGTTCTGTGTTTTCATTCCATAAAGAAATAAACTTCGCTTCAAAAAGGTTCCATGTTTCTTCTATGAGTTTAACAATCCATTGTTTATAGTACTAGCGTTGGTTCTCATAGTTTCCATGGCCATCTTGTGAGAAGAACACAACTCTATTTTAGTACTATGTTGAAATAAAACTTATGCTAATGTTAGTTTGAATGTGTGTATGTTTGAATTAAATTGATGTGGCAAATTTTGGTTCTTAAAAAAAGAAAATAGTAGCTTAAAAACTACTCACACAAATTTTTGCCAAATTCCCCAAATACTGAGTAAATAAATGTTGGGTAGTGCTCCTACTACCGCTCGCTATTAAATCACTGAACTCACAAAAAAAATAAAAAAAATTCTCCACAACATTTTTAATTTTTTTATAAAGTAAACCCTAATGCCAAATATGTAGTCAACATAGCACTGAAATCATAATTCCTGGAAATTCTTGTGGCAGTTTTGTGCAAGTACTATATATAATGGTCAGCCTTGAGTACTCATACCCACAACACACTGTATCTTCAACGAATTTTTTAGTTTCCATGGAAGAAGTAAATCTCATAACATGAAATGACATCAACTAAAAAGAGAAATATTAAAACAGGTTGAGCTCAAAGGAGATTTAAATCAAATCTCGTGTTACATATAGAAACAAAATAGGAATCTTTTTCTGAAATAACAATCTCTACCAAAAATAGCTAATAACTTGGCTTGGGATCCGACTAAGATGGATGAGAAGGTTTCTTAATAAAGCATGCTTATTTAAAAGCATTGATCTGTTGTTGGCACTTGATCTCTTTTGTGCTCCTCCAAACATTTCTTCCGAGATTATGCGTCACACAGAGATAGACTTCCCTTCTCCATTTCACCTTTTTAATTTTTCAACTTTCCATTTCATAGAAAACAAGTATTGCCGAGGTAAAGCTCTGAGAACAATTATCCGAAAACAATAAAATCTTCAATCAATGCAAACGATACTGTCTACTGTAATTATTTTAAATCACATTCTCATAATCGCATTTAAGTTTAAATCTTACAAAATTCTTTGTCCTTAATTAAATTAGGGAGCTATAAAAATTCTATAATAGGCAACAGTAATAAATAGCCATTAGCCTCTAAATACAATGATTAGAGTTGGTATAAATTCATGGTTTAGAATTTATGACACAGATTTGCATGGCGGGAATGGTAAAACACAGTCACCTGTGAACACAAAATAAAGGCAAATGGCGACCAAATTTGAATTTCACTAGTTTCCTTAATGGTTTAAAAGCTCAAAGGACAAAGGAAATAAATTCTGAAGTTGAGTTGAGTTTTTATATATATAGTTATGTTTATATATATTCATGTTAAGAGCAATTAGGTAAATGGCGACCAAATTTGAATTTCACTAGTTTCCTTAATGGTTTAAAAGCTCAAAGGACAAAGGAAATAAATTCTGAAGTTGAGTTGAGTTTTTATATATATAGTTATGTTTATATATATTCATGTTAAGAGCAATTAGTTTTGAATATTAGTTTTTTTTAAACTAATGGTTATTAG